>CAIGRK010068053.1:0-11343 GCA_903798315.1 Fraxinus greggii
AAGCGGAATGAACATCATCGGGTGGAATATGTAATGTCCTTTTTTATGGGACTGAATGAGTCTTATTCTCAAAGTAGGGGACAATTGTTGTTAATGGATCATATTCCTCCTATTAACAAAGTTGTTGTGTTAGTTGCTCAAGAAGAAAATCAAAGGAAGGTAGGTGTGATGAATGATGCAGCAAGAATGATTGGTTCTATGGCTATTTATACTCGAAATAGCACCAACAGAGTGGTGCAAGGGCAATAATATGGCAGGATTTAGAAAAAGGAAAAGCCAGTTTGCACCTATTGTGGATTTAATGGGCATGATGTGACTAGATGCTATAAACTCCATGGGTATCCACCAGGGTATAAACCCAAGCAGAAGCCTGGAAAGAACACACGTGCTGATTCTAACAATCAAGCTGGTCGTGCGGTGATTAATCAAGTTTCTGATCCTAATGTTGTCATAGATCAGAGACAGCATAATGATGGAAATATTGATTGTTTTATGAAGACACTGAATCCTACACAATATCAGCAACTGATGAACGTGTTGAGTGATCATCTCAAGTCTGCTGCAACTGATTCAGAGATTGGGGTGAGTTCAGGTAAGCCATCAACATCAAGTACCTGCTTCTCCTTTTCCATTAATTCAGCCATCAATTCATCTAAATGTTGGGTGATAGATTCAGAAGCTACAAGCCATATATGCTCACATCAGTCAGCCTTTTGTAGTTTAAGAACTATTGATAATGCTAATGTTACACTCCCAAATAACATACAAGTTCCTGTAAGGTCAATTGGAAATGTGAAAATCTCATCTGACTTGATGCTTCATGATGTTCTATATGTTCCTCGGTTCAACTTGTTATCAGTAAGTGCGTTGACAATGAGATCAGAATTATGTGTAAAGTTTCTCACTGCCTCTTGCATTATTCAGGACTTGACCACTTCGAGGATGATTGGCAAGGATGAAAAGAAGGCTGATCTTTATGTACTTGATTCCAGTTTGTTTCCGAACAATAATGTTTGTCAAATTTCTTATTCTGTATCAAACAATGCAACTAGTCAGATCTGGCACAATAGGCTTGGACAGTTGTCATTTCAGAAGTTGAACTTGTTGAAAGATCAATTACATTTGGACTATGTTAAACGTGATGTTTCAGCCCCTTGTTATGTTTGTCCCTTGGCAAAACAAAGGAGACTTTCATTTGTATCAAATAATCATTTGTCTAAGAATGCCTTTGATCTGGTCCATTGTGATATTTGGGGACCATATCACATTCCCACTTATTCTGGTCACAGATTCTTTCGTACATTGGTTGATGATTGCACAAGATTTACTTGGACTTATTTGATGAAATATAAATCAGATGCAAGGCTTATTTTTCCTAACTTTTTTGCACTTGTTGAGAATCAATTCAACAAAGTAATCAAAGTCTTTAGATCAGACAATGCTCAAGAATTGAAGTTCACAGAATTTTTTGAAGCCAAAGGTGTTTTACATCAGTTTTCTTGTGTTGAAAGACTGGAACAAAATTCAGTTGTTGAGAGAAAACACCAACACCTCCTTAATGTAGCAAGAGCATTGTATTTCCAATCAAGAGTTCCTATCCAATTTTGGGGTGATTGTGTACTGATAGCCACATTCATAATTAACAGAACTCCAGCACCTATTCTAAAGAACATAACTCCCTTTTCTCTTCTGTTTGAAACACCAGTTGATTACAATTCAATCAAAATCTTTGGGAGCCTTTGCTTTGCTTCAACATTACCCTCTCATCGAAACAAATTTCATCCTAGACCCATAGCATGTGTATTCATAGGTTACACTCTAGGCATTAAGGGGTATAAACTCTATGATATTGCTTCAAAAACACTTTTGATCTCCAGAGATGTGATATTCCATGAGACATATTTTCCCTTTCATTTCATAAGTACTGAATCGGATTTATGTGATCCTTTTCTTGATTTGGTATTGCCTAACACTTTGCTTGATTTGTGTCCTGCTTCTAGTCTACAAAGTTCATCTACTCCTGTTAACAATAACAACCCTTTTGAGTATTATGCTTCTTCAAATGATGAACCAGTTTCAGCTGACCTTAATCCAAATTCCCAAAATCCAGTTCCAGCTTCATCTTCTGATTACATTCAGAGTCAGGATCTCATTTCAGACTCTGTTCCTCTTCTGCCTGTACCGAGAAGAACAAATAGGGTACCTAAACATCCTTCATACCTTCGAGAATTTCATTGCAATCCTCTAGCAAATCAATCACCTCCTGATAATAACTCTGTCTACCTTTTATCTGGCTGCATTTCCTATCATTCATTTTCTCAATCCCATAAAAACTTTCTACTTAATGTGACATCAAACATGGAACATTAGTACTACCATCAAGAAGTTGCATCTGATCATTGAAGGAAAGCTATGGCTGATGAATTGGCAACTATGGAATTAAATAAGACATGGTCCTAACCACTTTACCTAAAGATAGACATTCAATTGGATGCAGATGGGTGTATAAGATTAAGTATGCATCTGATGGGAGTATAGACAGGTACAAAGCAAGGTTGTTAGCCAAGGGTTATACACAGCATGAGGGGTTGGATTTCATAGACACCTTTTCCCCAATGGCTAAACTAGTTACGGTCAAGTATAGCAGCTATCAATAAATGGCATCTAGTTCAGTTAGATGTCAACAATGCCTTTTTGAATGGGAAATCTATATGGATTTACCTCAGGGGTACTCCAATCTAGCTACTGGTTAACTTAAGGAAGGCAAGCTAGTTTGTAGGCTGCATAAATCAATTTATGGGCTAAGGCAGGCTTCTAGACAGTGGTTCACTAAGTTCTTTCAAGCCCTTCTAACTTATGGTTTTAATCAGTCTAAATCTGATTACTCCTTGTTTACCAAAGGAACAGGAGATTCATTTGTTGCTCTAGTAGTTTATGTTGATGATATCATCATATCTGGTTCAAGTCTTGAAGCTATTGCTAAGCTAAAATCATTCTTACATAGTCAGTTCAAACTCAAAGATCTAGGAAAGTTGAGATATTTTCTTAGATTGGAAATAGTAAGATCTAATAAAAGGATATGTTTATCACAAAGGAATTATGCCTTATAGTTGTTGGAGAACGGTGGCTTCCTGGCTTGCAAGCCAACAAATCTCCCTATGGATCCTAAAATTCGATTGAACTCATTTGAAGGAAATATGCTGCCTGATGTTGTTGCTTCATCATATAGGAGACTGATTGGCCGTTTGCTTTATTTAACTATTTCACGATCGGACATCACCTTTGCTATTCACAAATTGAGCCAATTTGTATCTCAGCCTCGTCAACCACATCTTGATGCTACTCATCATCTATTACAATATCTGAAGGGAGCACCAGGCCAAGGGCTATTGTTTTCTGCCTCAGCTTCTTTACAAATTTGTGCTTTTGCTGATGCTGACTGGGGTTCTTGCCTTGATTCAAGAAAGTCCAGTATAGGTTTTTGTGTGTTCCTTGGTGAATCTCTCATTTCTTGGAAGGCTAAAAAGCAGCAAATCGTCTCAAGATCCTCTGTAGAGGTAGAGTACAGAGCATTGGCAGCCACTGCTAGTGATTTAGTATGGATACACCAGTTACCTGCTGATCTACAAGTCACTCCATCAATTCCAGCATTGATTTTTTGTAACAACCAAGCTATTGCTAAGCTAAAATCATTCTTACATAGTCTTCTCAAACTCAAAGATCTGGGAAAGTTGAGATATTTTCTTAGATTGGAAATAGCAAGATCCAATAAAGGGATATGTTTATCACAGAGGAATTATGCCTTATAGTTGTTGGAGGGCAGTGGCTTCCTGGCTTGCAAGCCAACAAATCTCCCTATGGATCCTAAAATTCGACTGAACTCATTTGAAGAAAATCTACTGCCTGATGTTGTTGCTTCATCATATAGGAGACTGATTGACCGTTTGCTTTATTTAACTATTTCACGACCGAACATCACCTTTGCTGTTCACATATTGAGCCAGTTTGTATATCAGCCTCGTCAACCACATCTTGATGCTGCTCATCATCTATTACAATAGTTGAAGGGAGCATCAGGCCAAGGGCTATTGTTTTCTTCCTCAGCTTCTTTACAAATTCATGCTTTTGCTGATGCTGACTGGGGTTCCTGCCTTGATTCAAGAAAGTTCATTATAGGTTTTTCTGTGTTCCTTGGTGAATCTCTCATTTCTTGGAAGGCTAAAAATTAGCAAATCGTCTCAAGATCCTCAGAGCATTGGCAGCCACTGCTAGTGAATTATTATGGATACACCAGTTGCTTGCTGATCTACAGAGGTAGAGTACAAAGCATTGGCAGCCACTGCTAGTGAATTAGTGTGGATAGACCAGTTGCTTGCTGATCTACAAGTCACTCCATCAATTCCAGCATTGATTTTTTGTAACAACCAATCTGCTATCCACATTGCTAGTAACCCCATCTTTCATTAACGAAGAAAACATATTAAAATAGATTGTCATTTTGTTCTTGATAAGATTGTAGATGGATTTATCAAGTTGTTACCGGTTAAGTCTCGGCATCAATTGGCAGACATGTTTACTAAAGCCTTGCCTGCACCTTTATTCTTTCCTTTATTGTCCAAGATGGCTATTGTCAATTTACATAGTCCATCTTGAGGGGGGGCGTATTAGAATATCCAGCTCAGCAGCTCCAGCGTGGTTTCCAGCTCAGCATTTCCAGCCTAGCACTTAGGCGCCAACTCTGTTTTAGTTTGTTAGGATTAGTTTTTAGTTACAGTTGTAATTGTAATGTAATCTCCTGCCATTTTTCATTCTTTGCTTTGGTATTTATACTGTGTAATCATCTCATTTTCCATTATGAAATAATACAATCTTCAATTCTTCCTTTTCTCTAATAGGTTCATCGCTATTTTTTCGTCAATCTATTTTAGACCTTGTAAAAGTGGGCAAGGATGTCGAGGATGCCAAGGTATAAATGAAAGACTTATAGGTCGAACTAAATCTCTTAATACAACAATGAGGGCATGCGTGCATGGTCGTGCACAGTGTGTGCAAGAGTATCCGTGAGGAAAAAAGAATTGGAAGGCTAAAGAAGGAATTATAATCAATTAAAGTTAACTGAATATTCTATCACTGGTAATGTATGTACACAATTATTTGTAGAAGAAACCAAACATAATAATAAAGGCTAAAGAAGATTTTAGTATATAGAATGTTAAACGAGGAACTAAAAGCACATCTCCATTTGTTCAAATCACCATCCTCAGTATGTAGACCAACTGCATTATATAATCGTTCAAACAACTTATTAAATCAGATTTTTAATAGATTTTGATAAAAGTTGATAAAATATGGGCTTAAAAAGTTTAGATTCAATGAAATATGTAGTTAAAATTAATTGTTGATTTTGACTTATATTAAAATTTAAATTTTAAGCTGGCTAAATCTCAGAACCATACTTCACCAGTACCTAAGCCAATTCTTCAAATTAATGGGTAAATAATATTAATACTTCTATCCTAGCTCCCTCATATAACACTAGTAACTTTGAATCAAGTTAATCTGTTTCAATACTTGAGATTTATGAAAATCACATCACAATTTCAAAAAATAAATAGATTTATGAATCTTGTGCAGCTGTCCTGAAGTTGTGCCGAAGTTGAATGCTTGTTTTAATACTTTATGATGAATTCGTTGCATCTTCATTTTCTAGTTTCATGTACTCATCATCATTTTGAATATGTGACTTTGGCCACATGTTTGTTAAGATATACTTGCTGAATTTGGAAAATAGGTGCACTTTACAGAGTGCATTAGCAAAAAAAAACTGGTTTACGTCTCCCTCTAACTCCATAGAAAACCTAGGATACAATGACCAAAAACAAGAGTGAGAATAAAAGAGATAGATAAAGAAGAAAGAGAGGAAATGGGAGAAAATATAAAAGAAATTAGATGGACAAAATATCAATTTCTATTCAATATCAAACTCTATAAATAAGCCCTTTTCATATAGGGCAAAGAAGTTAAAATGAAACAAACTCCTAAAAAAATATAACCTTTATCAAAATATTAAACTAATATAATTTAATCGAAACAAACATAATTTGAATCAAACTTTGCTTTTAAAATCATATCGAAATCCTATCTTTATTCTTATCTTCACGGATAGGGAAAAGAATAAATATATATATACATCAACATATAGCATGGGTTAGATCTGAACATTTTTTTTGATCGACTACATGCTCGTAATATGTTTATACTCCTAACCATGTAAAAAAAATGGGAAAAAGGAAAATATGAATGGTCATGTACATTTTATTTTGAAAGTCTATGCAGCAAGTTCGTTAACGCCTCATTACCCACATTTCCGGCAGTTGTAATATGGTAAACCCAATTTTCTAGAATTGTTGATTGGTTGTAATATGGTAAACCCAATTTTCTAGAATTGTCGATCGCGAAAAAATTATATTGTCAAAGGTTCATCCTCATGAAAATGATAATGTAATCAGTTCTTCACTTGAAGAAGTATATTTGAGATGCGACTTGATTGCTGCAATTATATAAAGTTATGGACTTGTTCCAAATTTCCTATGTCTACTTACGACGAGAAAATAAAATTGCAAGGAAAGAAGTAATATTGGGATTGTCCAAATTTTTCCAATAAAATTGGCACGACTTCATTAATGTGTTGCTCATTTATCAAATTAAAGACATGGGAATTTTTTCAACATCTGTGTGATTCTGATTCACTAACAACCCAATGAAAATGAGAAGTGTTCTTTAGTCCCTTACAAGCATGTAAATTAAGTAATGCTAAGAAGAAGATGATGGTAGAGTGTCGAGAAAATACTGAAATAGGATTGATGGTAGAGTGTCGAGAAAATAGGATTACTCAATCTCTTATCTTTTAGTGGTTTCTTGATCGGCATAAAGCTCCACAGAATATTACTCCCCAGAAATGGAAGAAAAAATAAAATGAGAGCATGCTTGGGAGTTTCGGTGTACATGTTATGAACATTTTTTAAAGTATTGATTTTTAGCGTTTGTGACTGGATCGATTTTGAATGGTTTTAGTAATAGTTTTTAGAACTGTTCAACCTATGTTTGGGAATTTATTAACCACCAATTGTGAAATTTTTTTTTTTTAAAGAATAAAATTACATATATGTCCTTTAGTAAAAAATTTAGTTTATTATTTTTTATATGAAATTTTTTTCTTCATAAATGATATTTTACTTATAAGTAATATTTTTACATATAAGTAAATATTGAAATTAAAAAATTAAATGAAGTTAAATATTTACTTAAGATTTAAGTTAATATTTTTTACTTATAAGTTAATTTTATACTTTAAAATAATTTTAAGTGAATTTTTTACTTATAAGTAACTTTTTTATATTTTATAAGTGAATTTTTATCTTATTAGTAGTATTTTTATTTTATAAACATTTTTTTTCATAAAAGTGATATTTTACTTGTAAGTAATTTTTTAATTATTGTGTAGTTTTTCTTATCTTATATGTTGTGAAACAAATAGGATACCAGAATAGTTCTGATATCAATTGTTATGAAACTAACCATCGGATTGAGATGTTGAAGTTATATAGTATAATAATAAAGTATTTGGTCAAGCAAAAGAATAATAAAGATAAAAATATGGCAGAGGAATTAAAAGACTTTATCGACTCAAAAATAATTGAGAAAAGAGAAAATTAAAAATTGATCATATAATTCTAGTAATCATATATCTCACACTTATAAATTGTATAAAAGAACCTAATATTTATAGGAAATATGTAGGGGGCGTTCAAACCCTCTTGGTAGAGTTGTTGATGAAGTGGGATGTCCAAAACGAAGTAGGAGAAGAAAACGCGAAAAAAATTAGAAACAGATCAGGAGGGCGGCGTTGCAGCGCCGAACGTTCTGAAATTTTATTATTATTATTATTTTCAAATTGTTTTCTCTATCCAAATTCTTATTCAAGTCCAGTATCAATTTTCAACTTTCAATGGGCTTCCAAAATAAAGCTTCAACTTGACATAGGACTCCAATAGCATTCCAAATTGAATTCTCTTTGACATGCATTTCAATTAGAATTCTTCAATTATTTCAACAAGGAATTCGGATCACACCCAAATTCTAACATTATAAATAATATTTTACTTACAAGTATTTATTTAATTATAATATAAAATTTTTGCTAATAAATAATTTTTTAGTTAATATATTTTTATTTAAAAGTTAATTTTGAGAAAAATATGTAAGTTGGAAATATCCATTTTATAAAGAGTAAAATTAGAATTTAATACATGAAATGGCCAAAATCTGTCGATTTGGTAAGTTGAGAGAACCGATCAAAATTACAATACATCGATTTTGGATGATTTTAAACTATTCAAAATTAGTGCCCAAAAATACTAAGCACCGATTTTTTCAACCCCTAGTAAACAGTGCTGTCCAAAACTGGTCAAAATCGATGGGAACATTGCTTGTCGTTGTCCGCTTTATTCTCTTTGGGAATGCAACCTGACTTTGTCATCAATTCACAGTGTTTAGACACATCTTGCCTTAAAGGTGATTCACCCACCTTGTCATGCTGAAAAGGATCACAAGGTGTAATCACTCAATATTTAAATTTAGCAACAATTTGACCTCATGGCTAATAATAGTGTTTAATGTCCAAATTAAATATCTTAAAAATGAGAAACAGATAGCAAAGAAAATGAAAAGTAACAAAAAGCAAAAACAAATCTTTCATAGGCCATCAAGCAANAAAAAAAAATCCCAATCAAGCCCTAAAAGAAATAAAGCCTGCTAAAAGTACAAGCTCTTCTGAAATTGAAAGAAGTTTCGCTTCATGAAGAAAATTAGCTACTCTATTTCAAACTCGACAAGGAAGACAAGGGAAAGACATTTGAGCATCTTTAACTTTTTCAAATTTTTACATCACATCTTCGGTTCATCATTGCTCATTTCATGAATCTGAGCTGGATATTTATCTCAATAATTTTTGACTTCTCGACATTGTAGTCGTTTTCTTTTCAAAGTTAATGAGCATGTCGAGGTCGACAAGACCAGCATGTTGATTGAATTAGTAAATCTCTTGAAATTTCCTACCTAGTGTGTTCATGGAATGGTGAGTCAGTGCATGGTCTGTGTGCGAGACGGAGAAACAAACCTAAATATTGTTAGTGGAATTTGGAAAGAGATGTAAGTTTGTTGCCAAGATAGAGAATCAGAAACTTAAGAAACAGAGACAAAGGTACCACGAGTTCATTTGGGCAGCTTTAAAAGATTTACTTAGGGCGTGTTCGGTAGAGATTAAAATCAGATTAAAATTGAAAAACGAGACGTTATTGTTGACTTTTATTATACGAATATGACCCAATAACGGCCATATTTTCAATTTTAATTGGATTTTAGTCTGTAACAAACAAGCACTTAATAATAAAAATATAATATTTTAAAGTCCCTCCGTGTGAGAATCATTACTCAAACGATCGTGCCCCCAAGTATATTAAAGTATTTCTACAATACCCNAGAAACAGAGACAAAGGTACCACGAGTTCATTTGGGCAGCTTTAAAAGATTTACTTAGGGCGTGTTCGGTAGAGATTAAAATCAGATTAAAATTGAAAAACGAGACGTTATTGTTGACTTTTATTATACGAATATGACCCAATAACGGCCATATTTTCAATTTTAATTGGATTTTAGTCTGTAACAAACAAGCACTTAATAATAAAAATATAATATTTTAAAGTCCCTCCGTGTGAGAATCATTACTCAAACGATCGTGCCCCCAAGTATATTAAAGTATTTCTACAATACCCTTTTGTCCCATGAGATGAGTATTTTTATTTAGACTCTATCGAGGACTCAAATTTATTTCTTAATGATATTCAATTTATCCAAGGTACAATTAATTATTCACACTTTTTCAAGATCAACTAAGTAATCTGGGGTCTAAATTCATTCTTAATGAAAGTACAATTTCAATATTCATTTAACTTAATTGTAAAGAAATTAATTCCTTAATTCTATATGTATATATTTAAATGACCGTTAACATTAATATTCACCGAAAAAAAAAAATTAGTGTTCATTTTTCAAGGCATGTTTTAACATTATCATCAACGAGTTTCTCAACTATTTTTGTTCCCAACGCATTAATAGAAAGTTGCTCGACAATAATTATTGTATATTAAACATGTATGAGTAAATGCTTTGCTTTATTTTGCTTCGAACCACAAGTTCAAGATTTATTCAAGAGACTTGGTCCCAAGATCTGCAAAATTAATTAAGATTTGCGTTTCAATTTATTTGAATTAATCACGTGAAAGGGCTATAGGAACCACTCTCGAAGCGTGATAATTTTTGTAGATTCTAAATCCAATAATGCCCCTCAAACAGGGATTGAAAACGAGGTTTTGGACAGGTGCTACGAACCAGTCTGGCTAAGTCTTTTTTTTTTTTTTCAAACTATCCAATGATATTGTATCAAGTATCCCCTAGTTTTAATCCCTATCACCGAACATGTTTGTGTAGCATGATTGTTCTAAATCATGGACTAAATTGTTACAAGCTACAATATGAGGTCTTCTTTTCAAATAACGACTACATGGGTAAGTGGGCACCAAGAAAATCCAAAACCAATTCCAAAAACAAGATTGTCCGAGTTAAGCCCATGTTTTAGCCACATTCTTTTTCTCATTCTCATTCTTCTACTCATTTTCAACCACACATTCTTCAATAAAATAATATTTTTATCACATCAATAACTTTTCCTTTTTTTCAATAACATATTTCCTATCACATCAACAGTAAAAATGCATTCTTNTGAGATTCCATTTTAAAATGTCAATCTTATTGAAAGGAGTAATTCAAATCATTATAAATTGATCTATATTTTCATCTTTATTAAGTGTGATTCTCTTTCTTTATTAAAGCCCGGTTTTAGTCACATTCTTTTTCTCATTCTCATTCTTCTTCTCATTTTTAACAACATATTTTTCAATAAAATAATATTTTTCATCACATCAATAATTTTTCTTTCTTTTTCAACCACATATTCCTCATCAGATCAACAATAAAAATATATTCTTACTACCAAAATGCGCACCAAACTGGGGCTTCCGAGCAGAAGGAAAATATCTCTCTTTTTGTATCAAAATTCAACCAAACTGTCCTGGCAGTCCACTAGACCTATTAATAGAGGCTGCACTCCTAAACCTATATTGTTTAGGAAACTTATTTGACCTTTTTGCTCATAAAGTCCTTGAACTTTCATTACTAACACAATTAAGTTGATGACTTTCAAGAAGCTACCAAAGGGACCTGATT
>CAIGRK010068104.1:0-10617 GCA_903798315.1 Fraxinus greggii
TCATCCATCAAAAATACCTAGAAATTCAATTCCAAGATTCTTAAAACAAAAAACATAATCAATCATTCTACATCCATGTAGAAAAATTGAGGATAGTTTCATAATGTTATAATCTGAAATAAAGCAGTGCACTGAAGGGAAATTTTTTCCCTAACTAATAAAACATAAGTACAGATCCGTCCAAACTTCCTCTGCATATATCACTCATGTACTTCTCTTACTTTTGTCTCTTGTAAATCTTGCCCAAGAAGGACTTCAACACAGCCTGCACAGCTTTGCTCGGATGAGCTTCGATAGAGCTAGTGAGTTTCTCGTAGCTCTTGCCTTCGTACTCCTCAAACGCACCCTGCAGATTGAGCTCATTATAGAGGGCCTTGATTTTAGCTACATCAGCAGGATCTTCCTTTCCGTAGTGCTCCTGTAATAAATGCAGTTGTAATTGAACGTATTTTGATCTGATGGGGTTAAAATGGTATGCACACTGGAAAATTTTGTTCTTACGAATAAAATTTTCTTTTGCTCTTCGTTGCAAAGTTCCAAGGCTTTTACAACCAACCAAGAACATTTGAAATCTTCAATATCGGTCCCAATCTGATGATAATGATTAATGGAAGAATGAGGTAAGAACTAACAGCAAACAAAATGTTGAAAATATTGATTAGCAGAAAATTTTGCCTGGAGGAACTCACCTTCCCAATCCGTTCAGGGTCACCAAAACAATCCAAACAGTCGTCCTAATAGATATAAAAACCATGTTATGAACCAATACTGTTTCTCGTAACATTGGTCTATTGCACGTACACCGCACATAATGACTAATGAACACTACCATGCTATGTTAAAAATAGAAACAGTCTGCTTGGAAATAAATCTTGGAGAAATTGAAAAATTCTCATCCTAGTACGTTTCTGATTATGAATCTACTTATTTTGGATAAACTCACCTGTACTTGAAAGTAAATTCCCATGTCAATAAGTATGTTTTTCACATCCACATGGTTCTCCAAGTTTTCATTAGCCATGAGCAATGCGCAGGCGACCTGCATACGTAAAGGCAACATAAAATTTGAAGTAGTCAATAACTGCAATTTCAGTTCCATATTAAGATCCAAACAAGTTCCTCACTCACCGGAATATAAAATGAGTAGTACGCAGTTTTATACTGAACAATACGCCGATGACTGCACAAGATTGAACGACTTCAATTTATTAATTGCAAAAAGAAAATCGAGAAACTAAGTGATACATTCCAGGTCTGAGCTCCATTGAAATGCTGACATTACCACTTATTTGTGAAAATAAGTGCCATCAAATAGGATCTATGAGAGTCCTAAAATGAAAGCCCTCGCATGAAACAGCGTACACAACAAAATCAACACGGACCCAGAATTTCGATGAAGTTTTTGAGGAAAATATGGCATGTTTGGTAGGAAGGATTAGATAGCATTGAGAAAAAAAGTTAAAATCTTAGGCACTAAAGAGTCCAGCCCTATCCAATATTGCACCGAATATGCACTAAATGTGCACCATTCCAACAGGTCTCCAGTGATATGTATAAATCTTTATTCACTTTCTAGTGCTGCACAAAACATGCACTAGATGTACACCATGCCTACAGGTATAATTCTTTATCCCACTGTCCAGAGCTGCACCAAACATGCACTAAATATACGAGATTTGTACAGGTCTTTATTGGTATGTATAATTATTTATACCAAGAAGGGAATATAGTTAACACCCAAAAATTGGTCCTTCAGATATACTGCACGATGATAATGTCAAATAATTCAACAGAAAATTTGACTCACAGGGACAATGAATATTTTGACAGATCTTTTTCTCCTTCAATAGTAGTAATCAAATCTATCATCTGTCCCGAAGCAGTTTGGAACTCAACCTACAAGCAGAACACGAATAAAATTCAGAATATCTTAACAAGAAATACGATCAAATGAAGTCCTCGCTAGTCAGTTACCTCATTGAACAAATCCAATAGATCTACGTAGTAAGGCTTATCTCTGAAGTGTTTCTTGAGAATTCTAGGGATGTGGTTACGAAGTATGATCCCATCATTTGCAGCAATCAGACCAACCTAAAACATAAAATTTAACAAGATAGTGTCTGCTGGAGACAAAACTGTGGACCGTACTAACAGGGGATCAAAATAGTTTTGCAAAAACCTTTGGAACCCGGAACCAACATGGTTGACCACGACGAGTGTGAGAATTGTCCATAATATCATCAAGGACAAGAAAATATGCCTGAAGCTGCAAATTTCGTCAACGTGTAAATATGAGAATTTTGTGCATGAAAACATGCAATTGCAAACAAATATGAAACTAAGCACACGGCATCATAAATTGTGTTCGACTTACCCATTCAATACACCAGCCAAGAGCACTAGCAAGAAAGATTTCCTCTTCTGTTAGCTCTTTTCCTTCTTTTAGCAGCTTGTAGCTATCAATAACAGACAGGCCTCGGTTTAATTTCCCTGAAAATCACAATTCATTCTGGCAATATTAGCACGGGATGCTTCTCTACAAAACATCAAGCTCTTTAAATAAGTAAATGGCATGTGTCTGACCTCCAGGAACATTGTAGTCCAGCATCTGCAACAGAAATAGAAAAGATCAAATCAGGAACGACAAATAAATGCATAACTAAGAATAGTGTGTGTACACAGTCACATTCTGATAATTATTCGAGAGAAGTTGCAAATCTGTTCATATAATTATGAATTGACATGCAATGTGTCTATTTTCACACCCCCACTACCAAACACGCATAATTTCCCGTCTTAGTGTGAGATAGAGATAAACAAGAATGATGAAGTTATGTTTAAACAATACCATAACTCTTTAGTATAAGCAAAATCGTTGCAAGTTTATGAACATATTAGGAGCAGTTTCAAGGTTTAAGTTAGATTTAATATACAATTATGTGCACAAACTAAAAACTGTGATGCCATAAATAATTCTACATGGTAGAGAATTAATGCACATTTTTGACACAAAGTTTATCCAAAATAGGTTGCTTTGTATAATAAAATCGTCTCAAGTCTAACTTATTTAATCTAGAATATTGTAGGGTCTTAAGAGTCTTCTAGTAAATATCTTAGAAATTTTGGTTGAAGAATTCAGAGAATCACTTTATACTACAAGAGTAAATGAATCTTCAACATCCATGTCAAGAAGGTGGAACTATAAATAGCACTTTAGTAACAAAGCAAAACTAGTATAAGATACGAATCTCCTTCCATTCTAAGCTATTTCTTTTGGCATGAAAGGAAAAGAACAGAGAAAAGAGAAAACGGCAAATAGATTTAAAACGGAACGAAAGTGAAGAGCTTATCAAAATGTCTAGAAGTCAGAGGAATCTTGTTGTAAGTGGGTATAAATTGCGCCAATTGCATTAAATTATTGCTTTAGTGCATACAGCACACCATTAAAGTTGTCAAGAATAACTGTTACCACTCATAGAGACAAAATATGTTGCATAAAAGATTAGCATCCATAATCCTACAAACATATTCTACTCACTTGTATCTTCTCTGCAAAATATGTGTAAAATCATGTTCCATATATATGTCATTTCAATAACCCATCCATCCACCCACCTAACCCTACACTAAAAAAATAAAATAAAAAATACCAATATTATATATCACTTCCTTCTCAAAATCAGGAAGGGTTGGAATTCATGATTTTTCTACTTCTCTATTTGGATCATCCTCAAACCAGTTCCGTTCTATCATTTTAATTGCATAGCATATAATAAAGAATTAAGCTATTTTGCAAAGTTCTGAAAAACTTTAGATCTTAAATAAACAAAATTTATTCCATAGTTTAACTACTTAAATTCACTTTTGGTATCAAAATAAAACAAATATTCAGTAGAATCTTCTTGTACCGGCGAATAAATTGTACAAAGCAAAATAAAACTCACCCGTTCAACCCATTGGCGAGAATTATCAGTCCATTCGAAAGCTGGATCCTTCAACAGCTCAGATTTCAAAACAGAGTATACCTCCAAGAATTTTGTTCTCATATCCGAAGTCGGCCCGTTCAGATTTGCCATCACACTCCTATTCCAATAATACAAGACAAAGGAGAGAAAATGGGAAGTGTATGCGAAAAATCAGAATCCTATTGAATTGAAACAAATGAAATGCACTTTGGGTCATCCAGATTTTATAGCGAATGTACACTCACATGCATCCACTTTGGGGGCTATAAAATACTGTATTTGGAGGAGGGTATATGTGACAATTTACCTAACATGGAAATTATCGAAAACCATGACAACGGGACATGTCAATGGATGGGTTGGTGGATTACACTTTAAGTAGGAAAATATTAGCCGTTTTGTTTGATCCATTTAATTTATTTATTGCCCATCTAGGAATTTTCATACACAATGCAATTTGTTCAAACACTTCAACATTTGCTTTTCTTTCTTCATTACTCCTAATAAAAATATGCAAGTGAGTCAAAAAATTGGATTTGAGGATGACATTCTCGTAATTTTATATCGAATATTGATATTTTTAAGTGGATTATGAAGGACGTTTTACGTAAATGACAATCTCAATATTATGATAAGTTGGACAAAACAATTGATAAATTTCATTATACTTATTTTTTTATTAAGTAGGTGTTTGAAAGAGATTAAAATTAGACTTTTAGTACATTGTGGTAGAAATTTTTAAAATGTGCGGTTGAAAAGCTGTGGGGCCATGAAAGATATGATTAATATTGATTGTTTGACTTTAACTTAGAGTCAAATCTGATTTTAATCCGAAACAAACACGATCTAATTCTTATCGCTCATATATTATTTAATTCGTACATTTTTTTATAAAATTCTCAATTATTTATTTATATATTTTGTAAAATTTGCAATTTTTAATAACGTACAACTCATTAATGTATTTATTAAATTCAAACGAGTTACACGCTTCCACAAAATGCCAAGTACAGTGCTGAAAGTCGAAAGATACCAAATTTTGACAGTTTGATTTGAAGTTTGGGACCGTTGTTGATAGTCAAACGTGGAGGGTGTACTAATGTGTAATGCATTGGGTCAAAATTGATCGGCCCATTAAATTTTACGACCTACTTGTACTTTTAAATCCACGTTCTATTTTCATTTTCATTTTCATTATTCTACTAATTTTTAATCACATATTTTTGATAAAATAATATTTTTCATCATATAAATAATTTTTCTTATTTTTCAACCACATATTCATCATCATATTATAAAAAATGCATTCTGTCCTGAAAAATATGTATCAAACACACTTTAAACAAAGTTTTCAAAAGCAAGTATTTCGTGTTAAAGTATTTAAAAATTTAACACTATGTTTGAGCCAAATTATTCTTCGAAAAATACATTTCAAATAATATTTTGATGGAAAATATGTGGTTAAAAATTAGAAAAAATTTTAAATTTACGAGTAATATTATTCTTTTAAAAAATATATTTTGAAAAAAAATTGAGATGAAACAAGGGTTATATGTTATTTATGTAACATTCTACACACAGTCCATGTAGTTGCTTTTTTATTTATTTAAAAATTAATTATAGCTACTAGAAGCTTATGTTTTATTATTAAATACTTGTTTTTCTTTAAAAGATGGGTTTTTAATGTAAAGTTTATAAAATTTATCATATTCATTTTCTTTAAATTATAACATGAGAAAGGTAGAAAATAAATTTTAATGAATTAATAATGTTAAAAAAAAAAAAGAAAGCAAAAGACCTTCTTGAAATTTTTTCCATTATGATGAAATGGACAAAAGAAAATATTAGCTGTCTTCATTTAATAAATAAGTTATGTTCAATAAATTTTTTTTTACTATAATTCAAGTAAAATAATATATGATGATATTTATTATTATTCTAAATCTTTTATTTATTTTAAGTTCAGGTTATAATATTATACAAATATTAATACTGAAAATATATAGTTCTGTTTGATAATTGAAAAAAAAAAAAATATCGACTTAATAGTGCGTTGAACATATTTGAATTAATAAAAGATTAATTTATGAGAAAGATAGATGCAAGAGAAAAGAATTTTTTTTTTTTTTTTCAAAGAGCAATAAGAATATGGTTAAATTCACCGATAGCCACCCAACTTTATACTTAGTGTCACCATGATCATCCAACATTATATTAAGTATCACTATAGCTATCAAATTTGATTTTGTTTCACTATGATCACCTAATTTTATATAACGTTTTATAATGACTACTAAATTTCATATAATATTTCACCATGATCACCCTCTTTTTTCATTATTTACATTAATTTTAAAAGGGTAAAACGATAACTTTGTATTATATATAAAAAAATAAATTAAAAAATGAAAAAACAAAAATAAATGTTTGGTAGGGCGGGGGCTTTCAAGTTCAGAAAAGTTGCAATTGCACGTTTTTAACCGTCGCCAAAGCGATTTTAATCCTGCTAGAGCAATTTGACACGCAATGACTTTACAAAAATCATCTTTCACGCATTAGATGTCAAAGAGCTCTGATATTCTCAACGCAACACCGCTCGCCGACCGCCTCAATTGGTGGTAGACACCGTCTCTCTCGCATGCACAACCGCAAAGAGGGTCGCACTTTCTTGAATTACTAACGGAGTTGAATTTACAGTTACCCACTTACCCTCACTATTGGCGTCTCAGGTAATTTTTTCCCCGTGTTTTATCTTCGCCTTTCCTAGTTTTTGACCTTCTAGAACTCAAAAGATTGCTTCTTTTTACGTATTTTCAAGGTATGTAATTTTTTTTATAAATTTTCTGGGGTCGTAGGTGGGTAATAATTGCATACAATTTAGTGTAGATTAATGTTGGTTGTGTTAATCCGTCAAATTGCTTTCTTTCTTGTTCTAACTTTTTTTTTTCAGTTAACTGATAGCCACTGTCTTTTTAAGTTGATAATTGTTCATTAAAGACTTGGGGTTTTTGCACTTCATGAATATACTTATGCTCTGTGTCCAATGAAGATAAATTCAATAGGAAGCGGGAACAAGTTACTTGTGCTTCATTGTATACCCATCCTAGTTTATTACAGATGAAGAATGAGATGATAGCCAACCGTACCCGTGTTTATGAGTTCTTGAGGAGTATTGGTGTTTTACCGGATGAACTTGATGGGTTGGAGCTTCTTGTCACTGTTGAGGTTACGCAAGAGCGTGTGGACTTCCTTCACAAATTGGGGCTTACAATTGAAGATATCTACAATTACCCTCTTGTCCTTGGCTGCAGTGTGAAGAAAAACATGATTCCTGTGCTAGATTACCTAGGCAAACTGGGAGTTAGAAAATCTACTTTTACAGAATTTCTGCGTCGGTGCCCACAAGTCCTCCATGGTAGAGTTGTTGTAGACCTTGCACCTGTTGTGAAGTATCTTCAAGCACACTCCTAGAGTTCTGGAGAATTACCCAGAAGTTCTGGGATTTAAGCTTGAGGGCACCATGAGTACTTCGGTAGCTTATTTGATTGGAATAGGGGTAGCAAGACGAGAGATCGGTGGGTTATTAACTGAATACCCGGAGATATTGGGTATGCGAGTAGGTCGGGTGATCAAACCTTTTGTGAAATATCTCGAAAGCTTGGGGATACCAAGATTAGCTGTTGCTAGATTGATTGAAAAGTGGCCTCACATTCTTGGATTTGGACTTGAGGAGCAGGTGAAACCTAATCTCAAATCCCTTTCAGAGTATCATGTTAGGCAAACATCACTTGCTGCTGTTGTCGTTCAGTATTCTGAAATCATAGGAATTGATCTCAAGACGAAGCTTCTCAACCGACAGGGTTCCTCAATTCCATATTGGATTGGCTCCAGATAAATTTCGGAAAGTCATAGAGAAAATGTCACAGATCGTCAGCCTCAGGGATAGAGCAACAGTGAAACACGTGGATTTCCTCAAGGAATGCAGATTCTCCTCAGAACAAGTGAAGAAAATGGTTGTGGGGTGTCCCCAGTTGCTAGCTTTAAATACCGACATCATGAAACTCAGTTATGAACCTCAATGGTAGGCCATTGGATGATTTGATTATGTTCCCTGCTTTCTTCACTTATGGTTTGGAATCGACTACTAAGCCAAGACATAAGATGGTTGCCAAGAACGGAGTGAAATGTTCGCTTGCATGGCTACTTAATTGTTCAGATGAGAAATTTGAAAAGCAGATGAACTATGACTCCATGGACATTGAAGAGATGGAAATGGAATCATCATTTGACTTCAATAATATAATGAAACAAAGAAATGACGAATCCTCTGATTATGAGGATGATGATAGTGATGTCCAGTATTTATAGAATGAGCGAGCATGGGATAGCAGTCAGTGCAAGGCAAAGGCTGCTGTGGAGAATCTGAATCTTTTATCATAATAAAGTAGTATTTTCATGGTATGTTATTCATTTTGACGGTCTTGATCTTCTGTGTGTTATTATGCAACTCGTGCAAGAATCCCCCCTCCGTCTTTTCAAGTCCGTCTCTCTCAGAAAAATACATCGACGGGATCAGCCGTGCGAAGGTCTTAATAGCACTACCTTCTAGGAATATTCATTGCATCTAAGTTGAGAAGAGTTATACTGGGTTTACTCAAACTTATGCCTCGGAATCCTAGTGCAATATTGACATAAGTGATGAAATTCGAAAAAGTAGGGCAGCTTAATTTGATGAATAAGTCTGACTGGTTTGGCTGAATGATTTCCTTTACATATTCTTTTTCTTGAGGGTGAGGTGGGGTTGGGTGGGCGCACGGGTGAGAAGGAAGTGATTTGGTTTGGGTTGGGTTGCAAACGACATTAGTAAATGTCTTCTTATTATTATTTATAAGGACTATGCTAAGTGTACCGAATTTTTTTACCTAATCTCTTACCAACTACTCATTATAAGGGGGTGGGGAGCACATCTTGGGATTTTTTTATTCACGCAGGGCCCGCGTGCATATGAGAGGGGGTAAACAATTCGGTACATTAAATTATTTACAAATATCTTTACCTTATTTATAACTAGGGATAAATACAATATTTCCTTTGCTGCATTACGTTATTATGTTTTAGTTTAGGCAGGACAACGGTACCTGTGAATGCGTGCAATTTTGAGTATCGTTATTTCAAGTTTTCCTGTCAGGTGTTCTGCAAACAGAATACACGTTTATCTATTCTGGTTTTTAGTATCCTTACTCTCATCTCTCTTTCCCCATATTGGTTCGAGGCGTTGTTTCTAAAATGTAACCTCTTTTGCTTTATTAGCCATTGTTTTGAGAAAAAATCATTGGTGAAAGAAAGTCTCTTAACAACTGAGGTTGTTGTACTAACACTTGTTGCTGCCATGCCAAACTCAGCAGCATCGAAAGGAAGAGATATTAAAGGCAAACAGAGAGAGCGACAGGACCGGGAGGAAGCAGAGAATGCATACATAACTTAGGAGCTTCTTCTTATTCGACTTATCCATGGCAATGTTTTTCATTAATGTTCTTAATTTATGTTCCCTACCTATTTCCTAGTCTAGACTCTGCAAGTTGGTGCTTATTATTGTCTTGTGCTAGCGGCTACACTGTTACTTTTTTATGCATTGGCTTTTAGTGTCGGACATGTAATTTCGAGAACTGAGGCAAACTTCATAAATTGGCCCCNTTAAAGGCAAACAGAGAGAGCGACAGGACCGGGAGGAAGCAGAGAATGCATACATAACTTAGGAGCTTCTTCTTATTCGACTTATCCATGGCAATGTTTTTCATTAATGTTCTTAATTTATGTTCCCTACCTATTTCCTAGTCTAGACTCTGCAAGTTGGTGCTTATTATTGTCTTGTGCTAGCGGCTACACTGTTACTTTTTTATGCATTGGCTTTTAGTGTCGGACATGTAATTTCGAGAACTGAGGCACACTTCATAAATTGGCCCCCAATCGGGCTCCCTTCTCGTAATATGCATTCATTTTTATTTATTTTTTAATATCCATAAGAGTTTCACTTCATATCCAGTATTGTTCGAAGTACATTATATTTTAGATATTGCTCAAAATTCATAAAAGACTTCAACAAACTGCCAATAGTTGTATGTTGCAACCTTCCAGAGTAAACAAAAATCAAAAGGGCTCTTCGTATCATTTAAATTATCGAGTTTGAAGTGAAGATTGAGCTTGATCAATGATTTAATGATAAAGAAGTGGTACTTAATTCTTAAAAAAAATTCAGCTGATTATTTTATGCCATCACCGTCATTTTCATCAAGTTACTTCTTTCTTTGAATGATACTCTCTTTCTCGAATACAACTTCAACTCTTATTTCACTTGTCATTTGGTTAACTTCATCCATGAAAATGGAAAACCCAACTTTTCTATACCCTTAACGAAACGGAATAAGTTATTCTAAGAGGTTGATGTTGTTGGAATTAATTGAATTTGATTGGGTTAAATCATTAAATGTGATATTTAATGATGTAGCCATTGCAATTAATTTGAATGAATTGGAAAAGTCTCCAATATAGGCCCATAAGTTGATAAGCTCATTTTAAGTGTCTTATATATAATAGAAATCACACATCGAAAGTTTACAAGAAAAAAGATTTGTTTATATAGTGGGATGTGTGA
>CAIGRK010068111.1:0-18833 GCA_903798315.1 Fraxinus greggii
GTTTTGGGAAAACATTAAGGTTCGCGAATCTAAAACACCTGACTTCCTTAACACTTTGAGGAAGTGATTCAAGCGTAGGAAAAAAATATGAATAAGTGATTCCTGGGTATCCACTTTGAAGAGACATGTGCTGAAGATCGTGAGATTAAGACAACATATCTTGATAGAAGATTGTGAGTTTGTAAGTACAGCAGAACTTGAAAGCTACATGAGGTAGATCAGGAGATCTAGTGGGGTTGGTTGGACAGTATCAACGGTAGCAGATTGCAAGGCTAGAATGAGCAGTAGATCTTGGAGTTACAGGGTTTACAACAGTCAGTGGAACTATTTCAAAATTGAATTGTAACCCACATTATCTATAGTGGAGGTAATTGGCTTGGTTCCGAAGTTTTTATCCATTTGGGTTTCTTCGTCATCAAACTTTATGTTATGATTGATTTCCAAATATTACAATTACGGTAATTCAATTTAGGGAAATTGGATTGTGTTCTTAACCATCAAACTAATTAAAAGTGACTTGTTGCTTTAATTAGTGTTATTCTGCACGTAAGGTCAAACTTATTTAGTAAACTGTGAAATTTCAAAAATGGTCCATATCGCCTTGTGTCTAGTGTTGTTTTCGGCCGTTTGGACCAGATTTTATCTTCTTTTCTTCCATAACGGTCAATAGCTATCCAAATTGCCAAATTGAATTTACGTTTTAATTCTCTTTTTGCTGCTAGTAATTAGTTGAAGGGCAAATTGTTCACTATTTTACTTATTTAGGACCCCTTGTTTCTGCTTCTATTAAGACCCCTTACTACAAGAAATATCAAAGCTTAGACGTTGGAAGTTTTGAATGTTAAATGTTGGTCTCAAAGCCGTTTCTAAGAACCAATTTAAAACAAAATCGTTACAAAAGATAAATCGTAGAAATGAAAACAGCAAGAACACGAAGGATTTTTTGCCATGAAGGGCCCAAATGTTCAGCCTTTAAGCTTAATCACCCGTCAAGCATGTACAAAGAAATATAGCTCTATTTCTACTAATTTCAGCCCATAATTGGATATAATGTATGAAGAAATCCATAGTTTTTTTCTAGCCTCTCTATTTACAAATCAGTAACCAAAACTCTTAATCTCACAAATATTGTACACAACAACAGAAATTTCACTAAAAGGATATGCCTTCATTGCATCTTTTAAACTTTGAACCTAATTCAACAAAACATTTTAGGTATTTTAACATCCATTTCATTGCTAACCAATGAGTTTCACCTGAGTTGGCTATAAACCTACTTAAAATACTTATGCCATGAGCAAAATCAGGCCTAGTGCACACCATGAGATACATAGTAGACCTTACAAAATTTGCATAAGGAACATTATCCATTCTTTTAAGTTCATCATGAGTCTTAGGTAAACTGTTCACTAGATAGTTTAAAATGATTTGCAATAGGCAAGGAAAAAGGTCAAGTATGGAAAATTTTTCAAGTATTTTCTTCACGTAAAAACACTTATTTAAACATACGATTCAATCATTCATACCACTTTCTATTTCCGTTCCAAAAATCTTTTTAGCTTGTCCTAGATCTTTCATTTCAAATTCAGATTTGAACTTTGACTTAATAACATGAATTTCAGATCGGCATGGCAAGCAAGTAACTTGTCATCAACATATAATAACTAATAAATGGATTGAGGTCTACCTGACCCTTTGTAGAAGAAACATGAATCATAATTGCTTTTAATAAAACCCCAAGTCTAAACATAAGAGTTAATTTTTTTATACCATTGTTTGGGAGCTTGTTTCAGGCCATAGAGGGACTTTTTCAACCGACAGACCTTATCAGTTTTTGAACTTACTTCAAAACCTATTGGCTGATTCATGTAGATGATCTCATCAATATCACCATTTAGGAATACTATTTGAACAGCAAGCCAATCTAATTCCCAGTTAAAGCGAGCAGTTAATGCAAGCAAAAATCCATTTGCAGTCTACTACCTTCCGATTTTTAGGTCTGGTAACTAAAGTCCAAGTTTTATTTTTAATCAAAAAATCCATTTCTTCATTCATGACTTCTTTTTAGAATTTATATTCCGAAGAGTTAACAGTTTGTTCAAAGGTAGTAGATTCAGAATTTAAGGATTTTAATGCAGAAAATAGAGTCACAAAGTCATCATTGCTAAGTCACAAAGTCACAAAAAAAAAATCATATTTAATAAATATTGATTTTTAATTATTTTTTTTAACATATCACTACAATTTTAAAGTATCAAAAATCCACTAAACCTCAATATACATTTTTGAGGTATCACCACTTAAATTTTGACAAAGAAATGTCAAAACTCCAGTGACAGTACACTAAAAGGACAACAATTCTAGTCTTTAAATATATAAATAGTCATGGTACAACAAACATTATTGCAGTATTAAAAGATAAAAGAGAAAAGAAGCTTACATTTTATTGATAGAAGTATTCAATTTTGTTTAGATCCCATCTTATAATTAAAATTGTGTTAATAATTATTTGGACACACAATAGTTTGCATCCAATCTAAATTACAAAGGCTTGTGTTCGACAAGCTCAATTGGACAAGATTAGGTAGTTAAAAACTCCTTTACGAAAATTCTTTTATGGGTCGAATCACTAAATATCCGAGATTAGAGCATCTTCAAGAAATTCTTACAATTTAGAGAGTAAAATTTTTGAAGTACTCAAACAGTCTATTTATATTTTACACTTAATTTTACTACTCCCATAAAATATTTATTAATTTTCCCTATTTTTTTATTTTCACTAGCTTCCCTTCAAATTATTATATTATTTTCCTCCATTAAAAAGTGAAATACTTTCAATGCATTTAAATTTAGAGAATAATTTTGGCTCTCCAAATTTAGAAAGAGCAAGCCCCTTGGAGGCTGGTGAAAGATACTTACCCTTAGAATCTGGTAAGTTGAAGCTCCTGATACGTCCACATGGACTTATATCATCTCCATTCTGACTCGTTCTTTGCAAGGATTTGCCACTGGAAATAGCTAGGAAACCATCCTTTACCCTACGGGCATTTTTTTCTGTTTCCCTGTATATCTTCTACTCAATGTATCTTTTTTTTTTTGGGTTAAAGGAGGACGGTACCTTCGAGATTTTGTTAATATGTCCTCACTTGTGGCGGAGGAATACCGTGGTTATATGAGGAAATAATAAAATAAGTTAATGAAGAAGTACTACTTCCCTTACAATGAAAATAAATTATAACAAACAAAAATAATAATAAAGAATAAAAAATCGTATTCTAATGCTGGGCAATCCATGTCTATCAATCTATACGAGTGTCTTAACATGTCGTGGTAGTTAAGCTGCTCTATATATCTGATATCGCCGTTGATCTCAACCTTCTGCAACAAGAGCATCTGTAACCTGATTCTCGTCTCTGTAGATGTGGAAAACTATGTCTTTGTCGAATGATATGATGTCTATGATCTGTCTAGTTACACCCTGAATAGCCCATGGTCCCCTTCCTTTAGTGATGCAGTGAGTAGCCACTACAGAATCTGACTCAATTCAAATATTTGAAATACCGATTCCTCTAGCTAGTGAAATCCCATCTAGAATAGCCCCAGCCCTACCTTTAATATCATGCACAATCTGTATGAAGCTGAGAAAGCCCTAATACATTGACATGCATGATCTCTGTTGATACCTCCCTCGCTCACAAAATCATCCTTGACGCATCCATCAGTATTGATCTTGACAGATCCAACTGATGAAGTGTGCCACCAAACCAAAACGGGAGGAGATAAGGAAGGGGGTCCAAAGCAATGCCAAAGATGGGTGCAAGTGTTAAATCCCCTCGTCAATGAACAGCTCGAAACAGTCTTCCCTTATGAAGAAAATGGATCATGCGATAAACCCTCCAACTGATGTTCAATGTATCTTTCCACCTCAACATATGTGCAAGGGCAGATAGCTTGGGCTTCCTACACGGATAGTACCATGTCAAAGATAACAATTGGAAAGACCCTGGAAACCATCCTTTACACTATGGGCATTTTCCTCTCTTTCCCTCTTTATCTTTTGTTCTATGTATCTTTCCACCTCAATAGATGTGCAACAACCAATACCTATGGCTTCTTGCACAGGTAGTACCATTTCGAGGGGAACAATTAGAAAGAGGTGAGGATAAAAAGTCTATGTTACATGCCATAAGCATATCCTCAAGGAAAAAGATAGATTTGAAATAAAATGACAACCTTCCGATACATGAACACATGCTTTGTAAAATGTACTAGCATGCATTCTACCGAGTTTAGAGTGTTAGAACTTACTTGAAATCCCTAAACAAAGTTGAATTACTTACCTTTTTTTCTTGCTTTGAACACTGCCTTGTACTCACTTCTTGGTCAGAAACTCGATCTCAATGGAATGAGTTTGATATTCCCAATCAAAGAACCAAATTTGAGATGTTATACTTCCAAATTCGAGCAACCACCATCATCAATTTTTCACTCCATGTTTATACCCAAATTTGGATTAATCTGTGCATAGTTTTTGGTAGAGTGGGTATGTTATGGAAGTTAGAGGTGGGGGGGTTATGGTTTTAAATTCAAAACCTCAACTTCTCCCTCCAAACAACTCCCATGAAATTCGGGTAGAGTCAGTCTACATGAGCGACCCATTTTCTTCTAACATCTGTCACTCCCACATGATGGGCTTGAATTGATCCTAATATAATATCAGTTATATTTATCTCAACATATCCAAGTTCAGACATATAAATGGATCATGCGATCAGCAAGTTAATTTAAGAGTGTACAACACTATACACATGCTAAGGATATATAGAAGCTTTACAAGAGGAAATATATTTCTTCCTACACCTTAGAGATATTTTGTATCAACAGTTCGAGTACTTCCGATACCTCAATTAATTAAAGAACATACTCAACATTTTTTATTTATTAACAATTGTGTCGTAAAACTCAAAAAGTTAACACAATTGTCCAGCTAGTAAATACAAGCCGAGGTTTAGATAAAATAGTCATCATTTCCTACTTGAATCTCTTAATTTCAAGTCAATTGGTTTCCTAGACATGTCCTATCAAACCAAATCAACCAATTGGCAATATGCTAGAGTAGAAACACCAAAATAAAATTCTGAGAAGCAGTCAAAAGTCATAAGGCTATATAAGTGAAGTCATACGTGCCTCGGAGGCACACAATGATGAAGTAGGGATCAATTATTTCATTTTTCATTGGCCGATAAATTACACGTGGTATGAAACACATGTTACAGTATTTTCTCCCTTTCTTATGGCATATGCCTAATCTTACAAATGAAATACATCATACAAATCACAATTCAGATATCCTTCGATATCTAACTGGAGTTCTTCTTGTATTCATTCATCTAGGCAGTCCAAACAGAGAAATCGATTTGGTTATAAAATAGGCCTAATTGATAGCAAAACCTATTTTGGTTACCTATTGTAATCTCATCCTGATACCTCATCAAGGCACATGGATCATGAATATTATATGATCACTGTGTCTCATCTCAATACACCCCAAAGTGTATGAGGTAATTGTTTGTGTGAGTGAACAATATCAACCTGTTTGATATACCTTGTGTGTGCATATAAAATGGTGATATAATAATCACAACAAAAAGATTACTCTTAATATATGAATTCGAAATATTGTTCATTAATGGGCATATAAAGAAGTTTACGTAATACTTAATTCAAATTCTACGCAATCCCAAAGAATTAGCACAAGTTACAAAGACATCTCTAAGGATAGATTTAATGAATGTACCAGCTACCATCTGATGTGTAGAAATATGTTACAAACTTACTTCTTTATTTCCTATGACGTCTCTTACAAAATAATATTTTGTATCAATATGTTTGGTTCTGTTGCGATATTTGGGATCATTTGTATATGCAATAGCTACCCTACTATCACACTTAATCAATATGATCCGACATTACCACTAAGGACTATTAGATGTTGTAAGAATCTCCTCAACCAAACAACTTCTTGTATTGCTAAAGCATGCTATTAATTCTAATTTCATTATGGACAAGGAAATGCATGCGAAGACTTAGAGTCTCGTCTTTCAATATAAGAGTATAAATGTGATTGTAATTCTCCATTTTAGAATGTTCAAGAATCTTCTTTATATATGGCTCTTATGACAGAGCAAGAAGCCTCTTTGAATGATCTTTATGGATTTTAGCACCTAATATATAATTTGCTTTACTCATGTCCTTCTTTTCAAAATTTGAAGACAACCATTTCTTAATAGTTTTAACATACTCATTATCATTCCAAGCCAATATGATATCATCTATATAGAGAGATAAAATTATAAATTTCTAATTGTACCTTTTAAAATAAATATAGTGATCTTCGTCCATCATGATAAAATTGTATGAGATAATCACTTTGTCAATTCTCAAGTACCACTGTCTAGAAGACTACTTTAGGCCATAGATTGATATTTTCAATTTATAAACTTTATTATCTTTGCATTTTTAATGAAGGCTACTAATTGCTGCATATATATTTTTTCATTCAATTCTTCATTGAGAAATGCAGTCTTTACATCCATTTGATGTAATTCTTAATCTAAATGCACCACTGTGGCTAAAAGTAGGCGATTCAAAGTAAATTTCACTATTGGTGTAAAGGTTTCTTCATAATCTATACCCTCTAATCGGGTATATCCCTTTGCCATCAAATGAGCCTTATACTTCTCTATAGTCCCAGCAGCTCTTTTCTTTATATTGAGAACACATTTGCTCCCAATCGCTTTTCGAGCTAATGGAAGATCAACCGAATCTCAAACTTGATTTGATTTCATAGACTCCATTTCTTTTCCATTGCATTCTTCCACATTTCCTTGTAGGGCATGATAGAGCTTCTTGTACTGATTTTGCTTATTCTCCATCTTTTGGAGATACTAGAAAAACTTACCCTTCAATCTAGAAATGACATTTAGGAATATTTTTTCTAGTACTCTTATGAAGTGAAAACTCTGATGTGACCTTCTCAATTGGAGATAAGTTGCTCACATTGGATCAACGGGTAGAAGTGATTCCTCTTGTACCTCAATTAATTCATCAAGTAAAACTATATCATCATCAAATAAAGGTTCTATTTTTAATTTCTCCCCTGGTAGGAAATTCATTCTCAAGAAATGTCACATCTAATGACTCTATCTAAGTTATAGTCCCCTCATGATTTTCACCTATTAACACATATCCTTTGGACTGGTCTGAGTATCTTATAAATATATAGTTCTTGTCTCGTGGATCCAATTTTCTAAACTTGTTTGAGGAATCATGGATATAGGCGGCTAATCTATGGGATCTAAGATAACTCAAATCATGGGATCTATCTATCCAAAACTGATATGATATAGTAGATACTGATTTAGAGGGAACTCTATTTAGAATATAGGTCGTAGTAAACAAAGTATCTCCCTAGTTGAAAATGGGTAAGTTAGCCTGCACCATTATGTACCTCACCATTTCTAGCAACATTCTATTCCTCCTCTCAGCAATACCGTTTTATTGTAGTATATTGGGAATAGTTAACTACATAATGATTCCCTTATCATTACATAGTTCTTTGAAATCTTCAGATAGATATTCACATCTTCGATCAATTCTTAAAACTTTTACCTTTTTGTCTACTAGATTTTCTATCACATTTAAATATTGTATAAATTATTACAACGCCTCTAACTTATGAGAATCAAATAGACATAAATCGTCTATAAAAGTAATGAAATAAGAAGCTCCATATCTTGCCCTCACAGTAATAGGTCTATATATATCTGAATGGACTAATTACAATAGAAGTTCAACTCTCAAGCCTTTATCGAATAGTTTTCGTGTTGCTTTCCTAGATTAGGCAATGTCCACAAGTAAGTAACAAAACCTTAGATATTGAACCTTGAAAGCCTTCTTTAGCTGACCTATTCATTTTTTCTATTCCAGTATGTCTTAATCTAGAATGCCATAAACATATATCAACTTTCAAATCTTTAGAAAAAAGAAGATACTTCCATAGAAAAACAACGATCAACATAATACTTATAAGTGTTTGGATCACAATCCAACATTACAAAGACACTTTATACATGTCTAGATCCATAAAATACATGTCTTTTACAAATACGAACAGTAATACCATGAAAGTTCAAACTAAACCTAATTTTCATAGATCAACAATGGAAATTAAGTTCCTTTGTATCCTTGGTGCAAACGGGACATCATGAATGAAAATAGTAAGGCTACCATGCAAATGCAACTTGCGTGTACCGATCTCTTTCACATCCACTCTATCATCGTTGCTGACATATATCCACTTTGTACCAGTTGAATTGATGGAACTCCACAAATGCTTCTCGATCCCTGGTTATAGGTCTATCGCTCCTAATCTACAATCCACACACGATACAAATTCAATTAACATAACAGTGCTTGAAACATAAAATAGTACTAAAAATAGTATCTACAAGAGCTATCTTCTTTGGCTCAGTTCATTCTCAAGGCGCTCATCCTCTAGTTCCACATGGCGATAAGCATCGGCTGATGTTTTGATGCTATCATTATGAGTTAGATTGACTTTCAAATGTTCCCAATTATCAAGAAGAGAGCATATCTAAGCCTGGACTTACTGTTCCTCAAAGATTATGTGATCAACCGACTTCAACTCCTTAATTATAGTAAACATGATCCTCACATGCTATATGATGTTGTAATTAAGAGGCTTTGTAAGTGTCAAACTTTAGTCACTAGTGTGAGTCTAGTAACACTAGCACCACCATATTTCTCTCTCAGATATGCCTAGATATCATGAGCAATCGAAAACTACTCACACTCATGAATGAGATCATCCACAATGAAATTTACCAAAATCGTATGAGCAATGGAATCTTTCTTGTTTCACGTTTCGTAAGTTTCCCGATCCCTTTTCTATTGAGCAGTTTGACCTACATTTGGGCCTTTCATCATGTGGTTAATGTCCTCAAAGCAATCCTGTTTCTCTAGCACATATCAAAATTTATGGCGCCAAGTATTATAATTACTGCCATTCAATTTGACACCATTATTAAGGTTAGCTATGATATTCTTAGATACCATGGTCGTTGCAATTTTTGAGATAATCATATAAATGTCCATTTATGTACACATCATTTTGTACTCATACAAATTAAGTTTTATGATAATTCAACACTAGACATGGAGTCAAAAGTTCACTAAGTTTCTAATCATCGTCCATTATCATAATGTTCATTTATCACAAAATTAATTTCACAATGCAAAATCATAAGTTCTATGTCAAAATTACTTAAATTCTTTTAACTTTAGAACTCCCACTCAATTAAACAATTAAGTACATAGTAAGCAAGATATTTTGATTATTTGTAATAAACATAAAACATATATATAAATTGCAAGATGTCAAATATGTACATGCCGTCGGAATAAAGCTTCTCTAATCAACTACTAGATATTAAAAAGTAATACATGGACATTGTTCAACAATTTGAACTAACAATACAAAGATAAATTGATTATAAAACTCTCAATTTATTTATTCCATTTCGTCATCAAAATGATCAGATATTTGTAGGCTAGATGAGGTGAATTATCCAAAACTTCAATAGCTCTATCATGCCAAAGTTTAGGAGGAGTCTTCATTAGATGATACATACTCTCCACCTTACTTATAAGTTGTCCCAAATTCATAACTTCTCGACTCATTGTTTCGAGATATTTTGTGTTGTACTAGGTTATGGCATGGATCCATTTCATAGTTTGATAAGCATGTAATTTTGTAACACGTTATACGGCCCATGTTTTACTTAGCATCTCATTTAAGGATGCTAAAAGTGTACATTGATCCAATCATATCTGATCAAATACAAAAATTAGAAACTAATTACAATGGATCACATAATATAATTAAGACCTACACAACTCATGAACATATATAAAAAATAGTATTTTAAATACTTTCAGAGTATTTTTAATTTTTTTAAAATAAGAATATTTCAAAAAATAACTCCTACTAGTCTACTACTTAATAAATATTCTTGATTTATAAAAAATATTTTTAATCTTTTTTACAAATTTATTTTAAATATTAAATAAAACATATTTTTAACTATCAAAAATTAATTTAATTATACCAAAAATCAAGAATAATTCAGAGATCAATTTGTAATTTTGAAATTTCGATCAGGTTTTGCAGACACCCTAACGCACATGATCAATATGCAATTTAGTCTTTTAAAATTAATTTAAAAAAAGCCCCACGCACAGATTGCACGCCCCAACATGCCATCCTCAAAAAAGTTTTCTGATTGGTTACCCAGGCTAATATCGACGTTCTGAGTTTATCTGTGTAGTAAGATTTTGCAAAATGGATTTTAAGGTTGTGTTTGAGACACCAACAGATTTGACCGAGAGTGAAAATGGAATGGGTTATTGTACATCTTCTCCATAATGCATGTAAAATTCTATATTTTTGTTAAAATTTTGACAGACCATAACTTCTTCATCTTTAGGACAAAATTAATGATCTTTATACCGTTGGAAGGTCTCAAGAAGATTTATCCAACCATACCAAATGGGTAGCATGAAACTTAATGTACAAGAAGTGATCACGCGATGAATTTTCAATTTTTTAAAATATGGCTCAATTTTTCTTCCAAAATACAAAGTCAAATGACATGAAATTTCGCATATAATATTTTACATGCTATCATGAACATATGGTATAAATTTCATGAATTTATATGGCGTATATCAAAACTTTCCATTAACGATATTCAAGCTTGGAGACATAAAAGGCAATTCATGCATTTCGATCATTCTAAAACATTTTCAGCATATGTTTAAGTAAGAAAAAACTTACTTGGGCTCTGATACCAATGTAAAATATAATAGCATGCATTCTTCCGAATTTGGAGTGGTAGAACTTAATTATAATCCCAAAACGAGGTTGAATCACTTGCCTTTTCTTTGTTTGCTTCGTACATTGCCTTGTACTCACTCATTGAGCAAAAACTCAACCACAAAGGAAAGAGAGTGATGTTCACAATTTAATAACCAAATTTGAGATGTTATGTTTCCAAAATCAAGCCACCACCCTCATCTATGTTTTCACTCTATGTTTATACCCGAATTCGCTTTAATCTATGCATAGTTTTGGTGAAGTAGGTATATTACGGAAGTTAGAGGTGGGGGAGGCTATGGTTTCAAATTCAAAACAACTCCTCTCTTAACTTCTCCCTCCAAACTACTCTCATGCAATCCGGGTCTTGTCAGCCCACATAGGCAACCCCGATTTCTTCCAATAGGCATGTATATTATGCAGTTCTCAAAAGACTATCCCAATAGGTCAATTATGTCAACCATGTTCTGCATCTAGTTATTGATTATAACAAGGTGGAGAAATTAAACATTCATGTTTTTCATTGGAACTTTTTACTTTTTTACTCATTTGAGGTATTATTATTCTCCTTATTGATAAAAAAATAAAAATATAAAATAAAGTGAATGAAAATTATAACAACAAATGTTTAAAATCTTTAATTATTTTTTTAACTGAATTGGTGTAACATTCTTATGTTAATGCAAATGAATGGAGAATTGAAACCTCTTCTCATCCTAGTACTATACAAGGAGGTTTTCTCCTTATTCCACGCAACAAAAGACTTTGAGAGCTCTCTCCTCTCTCTTCTCTCTTTGCTTTCAAGAGCTTTCTTTTTTGTAACTTTGATAATTATTTTCTAGCTCGGTGATAGAATTATGAGCAATTTCAGTTTGCCTAAAGTAGTGACAAGATACTAGTAAGCTATTTTCAACCGTTGTATCCTGGGAGACAGACGACATCAGTTCCCTTACACCACAATGTGGGCACAGATCTATTTTAAGGAAACTGTATGCAATGCAGGACTCGGTTCATTTCAATACCGCTACTATATCAACAACCAGATTTCTTCTTTTTTATTGTTACTCTATTTATTGTAATGTTTCTTTCCATTATTTTATAATTCTAACAGTATTCCTAATTTCTTATTGTTGTTTTCTAACATCTTCAAATAGACTCGTCTAAAGGACAAAGGAGATGCTAGATTTCAAAGAAATATTATTATGAAAAAAAAAAATTCTCCCACAAAATTTATAAAATCTTCGAAACTAGAAGTTACGATACGGAGAAATTCTGTCTAGGAGGTTGGGTTTTACATGAGACCATTTGTGACCCTTCTAGCCAACTTGAGAATTGAATATTTCGTAGGAGGATAGACTTGTTGAGGTGGACTTAGACCCTTCTAGTCTTCTTGGAAAATTATCTATAGAGTGATGCTCGGTTGTTGGAAAAATTGCTTAATTCTTATCATGTTTGAGAATAAGCATATTTTCTATTTGGAAAATTAGAATATTTTAGTTATTGAGGAAATAGCATAATTTTCAAATGGTTTTGAGAATTGCATATTTCTCTTGGAAATTTAGCGTATTTCTGTAATAGTGAAAATAGCATAATTTCCTATTATGAAATTATTGTTTTCTTTTGGGTATTTCAAAAAGGAAATGGCAAGTGAAACTGTTATTGCTAACACAACCCTAAATTTCAAGATGGTCGGCTCCAAACATGTGATCAATCAAATTCAAGAGCTCCAAGTGATCTTAAATGAGATCCATTGATGTGAAGATTGAACGAACCCAAAGAAAGCTAAAATCAGAGCTTGAGGCTTGACCCAATGACTTATTGAATCAAAGAACCAAAGTTAGTGATGGACCTTGACCTCGTAATTACAAAAACCACGAAAAACTTTGCTATAAGTGTCGAACACCAAAAAGTGTATGAATTTTAGATAAGTTCTAATTGAGTTCAATTAAAAACAAGTAGAAAGCAAATCTCACTTAATTAATTCTCTCAAAATAATGGTTAAAATTCCACAATGAATGAGGTCACACACACATATATAGGCAACTGAAACGATCCTAATTAATACGAAAAACAACTAGATAAACATTATAAAACTAGAGTTTGACTTAAACACAAAAGCTAAAATTCGGACTTTATTGGAAAGTGTTGAGACCTCATGGAAGAAATGTTTTTGGTCTCAAGTTGAAAATTTTGATTCTCGCAACTATACTGAATTAAAGCCTTGTGGCTGCATGACTTTGCTAAAAGCCTTCCTCTTCCTTTGCTTGAATCAAATGCACCAAGGTTGGTTCCTTTTTCATGACCAACTTGAAACTTTGTGTATTACTTGTTACATTCGAACTCTCAACCCTATGTAGCTTGGATAACTAATTGTATGGCTTCCTTGATCCTCTTGATCTGTAATTGGTCCTTCTTCAAATTGCAATGGATCCTTGCTAGCTTTCGTTCCATGGTTCTCATCATCCATGCTTAGGGGATGTCACTCAGTATATCTTTTCAAGTGGCCGATGTTTTTGAGAAGTTGTCCCCTTGATGGAAAGACTTTAAGAACTACCTAAAGCAAAAGCAAAATGAGATGAATGTTGAAGATGTGATTGTTAGACTTTGCATTGAGAAAGACAACAGAGGATATGATAAATGAAGGGTATACCAACATGAGGCCAAGGAAAATGTTGTGGAGGATGGTCAAAGCTCCAGGCGAAGAAAAAACCAAATAACAAAGGGTCTAAGTTGGGACCTAAAGGGGAATCTCGAAGAAGAAATTCCAAGGGAAGTGCTTCAATTGTGACAAGATAGGTCACAAGTCAAATGACTATAGGCTGCCTAAGAAAAATAAAAGCAAAGAAGAAAATATGGTCGATGACATTGCCTATCATGCTTTTGATATTAGTTTATCAGCCAAGATGTCTGAAGTGAATCTAGTCGGGGTCTAACCATGATATCTGAAGTGAATCTAGTCGGGTCCAACCTAAGAGAATGGTGGATTGACACCGTTGCAACCCAACATGTATGTTTTGATAAAGGGTTGTTCACTTCACTTGATAAAATAAAAAATGGAGAGAAGTTCTTCATAGAAAATCTTACTATTTCTGAGATGAAGGACCAAGGTAAAATGATCTTTAAGATGACCTCTGAAAAAGAGCTGACTCTAAACAACGTGATGTATGTGCCAGAAATTCGAAAGAACCTAGTCTCTGGTTTATTGTCTAGTAAGCACAGTCTTCGTATTGTTTTTTATTCTGATAAAATTGTTTTTACCATAGAGTGGACTTTTCATTGGTAAACATACCGTAGATGATGAGCTTCTTAGGCTTAATGTAATGATGTCAAGAAAAATATCAATATAGCTAGTTCTTCTGCTTATCTGCTTATGTCTTCAAATCTATGGCACGGTAGATTAGGATGTATTAATTATGATACTTTGAGAAGCTTATTTAACTTGAAACACATACCCATATTCCAAATTGATTCAAAACACAAGTGTGAAACTTGTATAGAGTGCAAAAATGACAATGTCATCTTTTAAAAGTTTTGAAAGAAATATTGAACCCTTTGATTTAATTCACAGTGATATATATGATTTAAAATTAATACAAACAAGAAGAGATAATGCGTATTTTATTACTTATGTTGATGATAGTACAAAATATTATTATGTGTATCTGCTTAAAAGTAAAAATGAAGCTATAGAGAAATTTAGAAGTGATCAAGGTGGTGAGTATGAATCACTATTTGGTGAATTCTGTGCTCAAGATGGTATAGTTTATAAAACTACGATACCTTATCCCCTCAGTCAAATGGTGTTGCTGAGTGGAAGAATTGTACTTTGAAAGAGACGATGAGTGCAATGTTATTAAGTTATGTGTTTCCTTAGAACATATGGGAAGAAGCTCTTCTGATAGTAGATTATATTTTAAATTAGGTGCCCCAAAAAGGAAGACAAGACTCCATATGAATTATGGAAAGGAATGAAGTATACCAATAAATTCTTACGAATGTTCTTACTAAAGTGGGTGCACCTACATCTACGAAGGTGAAAAGCAGTCCAAAAACAATTGACTATATTATCATCGATTAACAGTAGTCCATAATCATTCCTTGTGTATGAGTCTGAAATTCAGGACATAGACAAGAACATGGTAATGGAATAAAAAAATGTAGCATTCTCAGAACATGTATTTTCATGTAAGTCCAAAGAAGGATCAAGTTCATCAATATGGACTTTTGAAACTATTAGTGAAAATATTCAAGACCAAGAACAAAAAAAAAATGAAGAGGTTCAGACGGACCTAGACGTAGTAAAAGAGCAAGGATTGAAAAATCTTTTAGTTCTTTTGACCTATCTGCAAGAAAGTGAGCCTCGAACTTTTAAAGGGGCAGTAAACTCTATTCAAAGACCTTTATGGAAAGAGGCCATTAAGAGTTAAATTAATTCATACGGCAAAATCACACTTTGGAGTTAGTGGATTTTCCCCGGGTATAAACCTCTTAGATCCAAGTGAATTTTCAAGAGGAAGATGAAAGCAGATTGATCAATTGATAAAATACAAAGTTAGACTTGTAATTAAATTTAATAGATGATGAGAAGGTCTAGACTACTTTGATATGTATTCTTCTGTGACGAGAATAAATTCCATACGAAGGTACTAGCAATTACTATCAAGCGTAATCTTGAAGTACATCAAATGTGAAAGTTTCAAATTAATGTTTTATTTAGAACCACGTGTGCAATTAAACAATTAAAAGCAACAAGTCACTTTTGGTTGTTTTTAGATTGTTAGGTTCTTAGTGTTGGCGATTATGTGGACAAAATGACTAATTTGTAACGTGTTGTAAAATTTAGGGACCTAGAGTGCAATTTGTATAAATTAGGTTATGAGGTCTAGGGTTCGAGCATGAAAAGAGGAGAAACACGGCACTGCATTTTCGCTAATGACAAAAGCAGAATGCCGTTCGTCCACCTATCACCGAGCTCTTGTTCGAGCGACAGTTCGTCGCTCACCTGTCGCCAGCTTCTCGCTCGAGTGACAGGTCGATCCGAAAAATCCTAATTTGCTGTTTTGAGTTGTTTTTCTAGCCCATTCAACTTAATTATCCTCTCCTATAAATACCCAAGCCTATGCACAAAATTTGTGGTAGTTGTTCATTGTGCCTCTTCTCTTTAACACTTTCATATTATTCTTTGAAAATTCAAGAGATTGTTCATATATTGATACAACCATAGATTTGGAAAAAACATCGAATCCATTGAATCCAAAACACCTACTTTTTAAGCACCCTTAGGATGGTACTTTCTTAATTGGACTTTAGAAACTGCTGGAGGTTGAGAGACATTGGACTACAAGCTCAAGAAAATAACAAGAACGGGGAGTTCTTGAAATTCCACTTGGAAGAGACAATTGCAGAAGATCGGGAGTTGGTGGGTCGAGTTGATCTTGGAGGTTACAAGAATTAGATCAGGAAGTCTAGTGGAGTTGGCCAGACAGCATCTTACTGTAAATTCGTACTGTTTATATTTGAGGTAACTGGTTTGATCCCATAGTTTTTTACCCATTTGGGTTTCTCCGTCATCAATATTGGTGTTATTTATTATTTTCTTATTACAAACTGCAGCAATTCAACCTAGGGTAATTGGATTGTTTGATTAACCATCTAGAAAAAATTAAATTGACTTGTTGCTATTAATTGTATAATTTCGCACGTAAGGTCAAACTTAGTTAGTAAACTATGTAATTTCAATTGGTATCAGAGCCAAAATTCATTCTTTGCCTCATATTATCTAGATGAGTAATTCATTATCTATCCCACCATATTTTGATGGTAGTAATTATGCCTAATAAAAGGTTAGGATGAGAGCTTTTTTAAAATCCATGGATGAGCGTATCTGCCATAGTGTTATGAATGGTTGGGCTGCACCTAGTTCTACGGTTAATAATGAAGTAATCTCCACCCCTATTTCTAATTGGACTAGAGCGAACTTAGATGAATGTAACTGGAACACTAAAGTCTTACATGCCTTATTATAGTAGTATCCCCGAAAGAGTTTAGGTGAGTGTCTATGTGTGAGGTAGCCAAAGAGGTTTGGGATATTCTACAGACCACACATGAGGAAACTCGAGAAATTAAGAACTCTAAATTGTAGATGCTGACTACTAAATTTGAAGAAATTAGAATGAAATATGTTGAATCGTTCGATGAATTCTATGCGAAGCTAAATGACATAGTGAATTATAGCTTCAACCTAGGTGAGAGAATCTCGCAACGTAAGATAGAAAATTCTTAGATCCCTACCAGAAAGGTTTAGACCTAAAATCACTACTATTGAGGAGAGTAAGGATATAGACTCTATTAAGGTGGAAGAACTAGTTGGATCTCTCCAAACTTATAAGCTGACATTAGCTAAACCTACAAACGATAAGTCATTGGCCTTAAATACTATGAGGAATAGTCATAGAGAGTCCTTAAATTCAGATTCTCCTAATGAAGAGGAGTTAGCTTACCTTGCTAAAAAATTTTAAAAAATGTTTAAGAATAAACAAAAACTTCAAGAGAAGCATAGAAGTGGTCATAGTAGATCTAGGAAGAGTTCTAGAACTGTTAGGTATCATAATTGTAGAGGTTTTGGCTACGTTAGGAGNGAAGAACTAGTTGGATCTCTCCAAACTTATAAGCTGACATTAGCTAAACCTACAAACGATAAGTCATTGGCCTTAAATACTATGAGGAATAGTCATAGAGAGTCCTTAAATTCAGATTCTCCTAATGAAGAGGAGTTAGCTTACCTTGCTAAAAAATTTTAAAAAATGTTTAAGAATAAACAAAAACTTCAAGAGAAGCATAGAAGTGGTCATAGTAGATCTAGGAAGAGTTCTAGAACTGTTAGGTATCATAATTGTAGAGGTTTTGGCTACGTTAGGAGTGAGTACTCTAGCAGTAAGAGAAATTCAAATATGGCTATGAATGCTACTCTCACTAACGACGTGTCTAACTTGGACAATCAGAGTGAGAAATCAATTCGTGAGGAAAGTGGAAAATATATTTACTATGAGAATTAAGAATGGATCTGATAAGGGGAGTGAGAAGGCTGAGAACATAAGTAGTAGTGACAATTCAAAAGAAGATTCTGATAGTGAGGGAGATGTTCATGAGGCTTATGATAAAATCTATGAGGAGAGCATTAAGATTATAACAAAAAATAAATCCTTAAGTACGAGAGTTACGAAACTTAAGTCAGAAAACGAGAAACTCGTAGCATACATTCAGGAATCTACATCTACCCTAAATGAGTTGAAATCCATGAATGAATCTTTAGATAATCGGGTTAGGAATCTTACTAGTGAGCTTGAGAATACCTCTAGGAGAGCTAATGAGTTGACATTTGAAAATGTAACCTTAGAAATCCTTGTTAAAAATCTTCTGAGCGACCTAGAGCATTCCAAGTCTCAACCTCTTATCTTTTCCAGTGGTTCTATAAAGCTAGATAGTATTCTAGGAATGGGTAAGCCTGCTAGTAATAAGGGAGGTCTAGGATATAATAAAAATGATCATAATATTGCTAGTATGTCCAAGACCATATTTATTCCTAGTACTGACTAGCTTAAACATGCGCCTAACCCTGAACTTAAGAATAAGGGATATGTAGGACATAGGCCTACTAGACAGCGTATGACATGCCAACCTAGGAGTAGATATCAACGATCACATATCTTTGGTCCTAGGTTTATCCCTACTTGTTTTTATTGCGGCGAGTTAGGACAAATAAAGCCTAAGTGTCGTCATTTCCTGAACAGAAATAGAAACCGAAACTTAAATAGCAATAAGAATCATGATTCTGTTGGTCAGATTGACTTTCTTACTAAACAGGTAAGTAAATTGA
>CAIGRK010068117.1:0-14878 GCA_903798315.1 Fraxinus greggii
TTCACACCTTAATTTTGTTGCATTTGTCTATTTACACCTTTTGAAAGGCGTAATTAGCAAAAAAGGTCCATACGTTTTAATATAATTGTGCAAAACATTCACACCTTAATTTTGTTGCATTTGTCTATTTACACCTTTCATTGCAAAAATCATTAGTCCATCAATATGCTCTTAACTCTCTGTAAACTAAATACCTGTACTCAATTTTCTTTTCAAACATGAAGGGTAAAATCGTCTTAACACATTTTTGGTGCCTATTTTTTTCCCCTCTAAAGAGAAGCACGGTTAGCTTTTTTTCAAAAACTCCCATTCTTCACTTCCGTTTCACAGTCATCCCCTACCATTCTCTCATCTCATCTCCTCATCACACGTCTCTACACGTAGTGAAGGGCAAAGTTGTCTGGATCTTTTTTCATGTGTTCGTGTTTTAGGTGATCTAAGGTAAAAGATTTTTTCTCAGGATGTTTATTGTTGCTTCACATGTTTATTCCATGAGCAAAATGCTTCATCCATTATTGAGAGACGAGAGTGGTTTACTCACGAGTTATGTATTATTTTAACTTGATTATTAACTAGATCTTAAGAGTATTGAATGTTTTTAATGTGTTTATTAGGATTGTTTTATAGGTTTGGTGAGATGGAGTTAATGATGATAAAAGTGGAGAAAACAAATGGCTTGGAATCAAAAGAAGAGAAAAGAGGAAGAAAAGGGCAAAAGAGTAAATTTCTTACATTAAACGAGGAGAAAAAGAGATCATGGATCGAGAAAGTGGTGCCACAAAACAACAAGGCAAACAAAAGTGTGGCGCCTCGATGCCGCAGAAGAACCAGCAAACCTAAAAGGTGTTCGTTGCCGATGATTATTTACATTTAGTCTTCATTTATTTTATTTTTGACTGTTATTTGATTAGTTTATTTACAGATAAAAGGTGTTCGTTGTATGCTATGCTCCCAAGGCGACAATTTACAATCGTTTAATTCAAAAATAGAACATACCTTCAGATACAGACTCAAAGAACAACAACAAACATAGAAACATCAGATGGCTGACGACCAAAACATCCATATTTCTATACAGCCAACTGGACAAGGTGTCCTGAGAGTAATGGTACTACAAAATCAGCAAAATGAGTGAGTAGAGATAAGGTGACTTGCCGATCTCCATGTTCCTAAAGCCTATAGCAAAGCCCGCGTGCTCCAGCATTGCAAATTCTGATTTTGGGGTAAATAATTTTCAGATAAAGGTGGATTGGATCAATTTGATCAACACTTTCCAATTTTACGGCTTACCTCATGAAAACCGAAACAAACATTCTCTAGATTTTTCAGAAATTGTCAGAACTTCCATAATTCAGGAGTTAATGAAGATGCTATCAAGCTGCGTTTATGAATGCAGCTTTCGAGTGATTAGATGCTGAACCTCATGGAAGCATTACTACATGGGAGGAATTGATTAGAAAATTCTGCAACAAATTCTTCCCACCGGAGAAAGTAGTAAAAATCCGACTGAAAATTCAAACATTCTAGCAAAGAGATGGGAAGAGTTATCATGAGGCATGAAACAATTCAAGGAGCTAATGAGAAAATATCCAAATCATGAAATTACCGTAGGTAATCAAGTGCAATACTTCTATACCGGACTTTCACCATTGTCAAAATCTTAGGTGGATTCCTTTACTGTGGATCAATCATAGGCAAATTAGTTCAACAATGTCTAGACTTGTTCGAATTAATTACCACTGCACATTCAATGTTCTCATCTAAAAGAGTTGTACCTCAAACGACAGTTAGAATTTATGAATTAGAAAATACAACGGCAGTTAGAATTTATGAATTAGACAATACAACATCTACCATTGCACAAATAGGTATTTTGACAAAATAGGTAGAGTTAGTAATGAAATTACGAACACAGGGAGCACATGCAGTGATGGCTAGTCTGTTATGTGAAAATTGTAGAGTCAATAATCTCATAGAAAATTGCTTATATATGGGTTTTCCTGAAGAACAAGTAAACTTTATTCAAAATGGTTCCCGTAATTTCAATCCATGTGGACAAACATACAACTCAGGATGGAGACATCACCCGAACTTCAGATTATTCGATAATCAGCAATGGAATAGTTCAAATAATGCTCGCAAGGAAAAAAAATCAAGTTAGGGGGAAAGATGTTCAATTAGTACATGCAAAAAAAGATAAGGTGTTCCAACAAATTGATACACACTTTCAGAATCAACAAACATCTATCAAGAAGTTAAAGACACAAATTGATCAGATAGCTCAACAGCTTACAAAACGTCTACAAGGAACATTATCGGCAATACAATGATCAATCCAAAAGAGCAAGTACAAGCTATTACAATTAGAAGTGGAGTACAACTGTCAGAGATACATGTGAAGAGGCTAGACAGAAAAGAAAAAGAGGTAGAAGTTGAAGAAGCTAAAAAGGAAGAAAAATTTGCACCAATCATAGTGAATGATGAAAGGAAAAAGGAAGCACCACCAGTAAGAGCACTAAGTCCAATCAAGGCTTATGTGCCACCAAATCCTTTCGCTCAAATATTGCAGAAAAAGAAGTTAGACAAGCAGTTTGCCAAGTTTGTGGAGGTTTTCAAGAAATTACATATAAACATCCCATTTACAGATGCATTAGCATAAATGCCCTAGCTATGCCAAATTTTTGAAGGAAATTTTTTCCAACAAGATAAAACAGGAAGAACATGAGACGTTTTGCTTGAACGAGAAATACAGTGCAATTCTCCTGAAGAAGCTACCTCCTAAACTAAATGACTCAGGGAGTTTTACTATACCTTGGACCGTTGGTTCTAATTATTTTGAGCATTCGTTATGTGATTTAGGTGGTAGTGTTAATTTAATTCCCATCACATATTTGACTAATGCTTAACAAGTTTAAAATAACCCGTCATATAAAACACACTTGAGATAGCATGTAATCCAAATATATTGACGGTACCTGTACCAAGGATAGGTATAGTAGTACCGTCTCCAAAAGTAACCATACCGCCATTCCAATAATCATGAGTAGAGAACAAAACTCTATTTCTGCGTATATGTCTAGAACATGTACTATCAAGATACCACATGAGTCATTTTTAGCTTTAAGAGCAACATGGACAACATGGCAGTTCAATTGTTCATCATACCTTGGGGATCACTTTTCTTAACCCAAACCTTCTTAAAAGTAAAGGTAATCTTAGTCAACTGTGTCATCATCTCAGTTAAGTAACTAACGTGATTTTTAAGGAAGTTAACCTTGTTAAAGATATATTGACTCCTACTTCTATTCACAAATTTATGACACCTACACTCTGTGTGTCCTAGCACACCACAATTGTGACATGTAGGAATAAACCTAAGTTTAAAACTACGTCATTGCTGATATCAATTTCTGAGTTGATTGGTCCTTTTAGTCTAGTAGGCCTCTATCCTAAGACAACATTATCTTTGGTCAACATTCCTAGGTTTGTTGGTGTCTAGAAAAAAATGGTTTTGGATGTACTAGCAACATTATTATTAGCTTGGATATATCCTAAACCTTGCCTATTTTCAGTAGCTTATTCATCCCAAACAGATTATCAAGTTTCTAAGTACCATTTAAGAAAGAATGAAGTTTAGTATTAAATTTCTCTAGGTCACTTGTTAAGGTTTTAACCTTAGCTTCTAAGTTCTCATTGACAAGTCTCAACTCACTAATACTTTTGGTAGAATCCTAAAGGTCAACCATGAGTTTCTTTCTTTAGCTTAATTTCATTATCCTTATTCAATATGACTTTATTCACCTTCTTTATCCCAAGACTCTCTTCAAATAACTGGTGATATGCCTCATGAATCTATGACTCGTCCTCATAATCTTCCTCAGGATCCTCACTACGTTCCACATCATCAACCTTCTCACTATCTTTATCTGAATTTTTCTTAACTATAGATGCTGAGGCCATATAGTTCCTTTCATCCTCAATGCTAGAGGAGTCACTCTGGTCACTTGAATTGGATTCATCATCAGTTAGTGACACTGCCATTGCCTTACCATTTCCGTTATTTAGGTTCCTTTTATAGCTAGGGTATTTATTCATATAGTGACCAAAACCATGACACTCATGACATCTAACTAACTGAGATTTATTACTAGAACTCCTAGTATTAGTCTTATCACACTTGTCTTGAGGTTTTCTCTTATTCATAAAAACTTTTTGGAATTTCTTGACAAAAAAAGCTATATCCTCATCCATAAGGGTCTCAGCATCAATATAGTAATACTCTTCTTCCTTCACGGTGTTCAAAGCTATAGAGTTATTCTTCTTTAGTTGAGATATGATGAGTACATGCGTTTGGAGGGATCCTACAAGTTCCTCTATCTTAACAATATCTAGGTCCTGGCTCTCTTCAATAGCAACAATCTCAGGTCTAAACTTCAAAGGTAAGGATCTAAAAACTTATAAGGTAAGGATCTAAAAACTTTTCGAAAACTTTTAGACTCAAGAACTTCTCCTCATAGGTTGAAAATATAGTAGTTCACTATGTCATTTAACTTTGTATAGAAATCATCGAACAATTCATCTCATCCATTCTAATTTCTTCAAATCTAGTAGTAAACATTTAAAGTTTGGAGTTTTTTCCAGTTTTGGTTTCCTTGTTTATGGTCTTTAAGATATCCCAAACTTCTTTTGCAGACTCACACATTGATATTCTCCTAAATTTTTTGACAGACACAACCATATATAAGCCATGAAGCCTTTTACTGTTCCAGTTACACTTAGTTAGTTCATCCTTAGTCCAAAAGGATTTGTCCATAGGGATAACTATACCTAAAGCAGTAGTAGAGGGGACGGTCCAACCATTTTGTATACTAACTCAAATCCCCTCGTCCGGTGACTTAAGAAAGACTCTCATTCTAAACCTTCAAAATGCATAATTACTTCCGTAAAAAATAGAGGCATTGAAAGATACTGACTCATCCAGATTAAGTTAGGGTCAGGAATCGAATTGAGGCTCTGATACTACTTGAAAGCTATGAGTTCAACCCCGACTAACACCTAGAGGGGGTAAATAGGTGTTTGTGGAATTTAATTTTGTTAATTAATAAAAGCAACAAGTCATAATTATTAATTTTATCCAGATGAATTCACATGCAATACTATCCAAAGATGAATTACCGTAGTTGATATATTGCATAAAAATAAACAGCACCAAGAATTTGTTCCCAAAACTCCTCGAAGGATAAAAACTCTGGGCCTAAGCCAGTAGTATCCATTATGAATGATAAAGACTTACAGACTATTTAAGCTGACTAAACTTTAGTACTTTCTGACCTACTGACTGCATTCACCATGACCCTCCTAGACTGCGTGCTCCTGCACCATCTCTTGACCTTCAGAATCGTTTATTTCTTATGGATCACTTGAAAACCTCATTCTCCTTCAACCCAGAACTTCGGTCACCTTCTTTGATCTTTAGAACTCTGACAGATTATGTGAAAGTATGGGTTATGGTGATTTGATTATATGGATTTGATGTTTTCAATGATTTGGTTGAATGAAAGAGAGATTGAATAATATGTAGGATGTACAGAATGTAATCTCTTTGATAAAACAATATTCAACCTTGTCTTTTCATGAGGTAGGCCTTAGGTATATATAGTATCTAGGTTTTGGGGTAATATAGAATAGATAGAACCCTAAAAATTTGTAAACTAGGGTTTCATGGGTAACACTATCGCTCGAGCGAGAGTTCAGTGATAGGTGATCCGCTCGAGTGACATGCTATCGATAGGCTAGCAACTGTGGTTTTGTTTTGGATGCTTGAGCAACAGCTTGGTGGTAGGCTAGCAGAAATCCAGTAACTTTTTCTTCTTGTTCCATAACTGAACACAAGGATTCCTAATTCATCTATACAACCTACCAATTGACTCTTTGGCTTTTAAAACTCTTTTAAAACTATATTTTTATCTAAAGATTGCCAACAACTATAAAACCTAAGAATATCAAACACTATGTTGACGAATTTCCTATCGCTGAAGAAAGCATTGTCACCACTATTCCAGAATGATAGCGGCACAAAGTCTAGCTAATGACTTTAAAGAAGTACTTCTTGGGAGGCAACCCAAGCTTTGTCGCTTACTTATTTCTTAGTTTTAAATTTTTGGTTTGTTTATTTTATCTTTCGTAACATTTTCGTTGTATTTTGTAGGACAAATCTCAAGTTTGGGGGTGAAACCAAGCATGGAAGAAATATTGAAATTCAATTCATCAAGTTTGGGGAAGTAAATTAAATTCAAAATGGAGAAAGAATGTTGAAAAGACCCAAGACCGACGTCACATGAGTAGCACTGAGGCGCCACAAAAATCCTCTTCAATAGAATCGTGGAGTAGCGATGCTCAAAGAGCTTCGATGCCACCTCCTAGGCGCCACAGAGCCACGCAAAAAGCTCCCCCCCAGATTTGCAGCAATGCCGCGACCCGCACCCATCCGTACTTCCTGCTTTTATTTTCCAATTCCCTCACAATTTCCACACAACTACACCCCTCACATCCCCAAATTTCTCTACCTATTTCCCTACTTCTTTCATTCCTCTATTCCACATACAAATCTACTAAAATCATCATAAACCAATCATCTCAAACATAATAATTTAATATATCTCACACCTCAATATCAAAATCTCTCCCCTCGTTCCTTCAAACAATACAAGTTCTACACAAAATTCAATTTATACTCACACATTACAAATTGTTCCAAACTCCAAGATTCACTTTCACTACCTTCAAACTAGTGGGATTTCTACACAAAGAATGGTAAGTTTCTTCACCTTCTTGTGAAATTTGTGATAGATTGTGTTATATTGCACTTGGTGGTTTGATGTGGTAGAAGTAAGAGAAGTTATTTTGGGTTATTGGTAGATTGTGATAGTTTGACATTTTGTGTTATTAAATTTATGTTGGGGCTAGGTTTAGAAGAAGTTTGGGAAAATTATAAGTTTGAATTGTGAAGAGCCTACAAAATGTTTGTTTATTTGATAACTTTAAGTAATTATATTGGCATTGTGGAATTTGCAACGTTATTGTGGGGTTGAGCAGAGAGTGGTGAATTGGAGAGTTCGTCATATTGATTAGTGTTTGTAGTAGCTTATTTAGAAAAAAAATTGGGTTTCTTTTGGTGGTTGAAATTGTTGCTTTTTTGGAGTTTACCATGCCACTTAAAAAGAAATCAAAATCTTTGGCCTCTTCTTCCAGCTCTTTCGACATAAGTAAATTTGTGAGTGCCGAAACAAAGAAGAGATATCATGACATGATAGTCCACAAGAGTTGTATTCAAGAACAAGAATTTGATAACCTTGAGTTTTCTATGAGGGAGAAGATTGAAGGTCGACATTGGGAGTTGTTTACAAAACAACCACAACCAAGATTGATACCATCGGTTTGGAAATTTTATGCCAATGCTAAGGACCACAGGGATTTGAAATTTTATGTGCGGGGTAAGTGAATATTTTTTGATAGAGCCTCAATCAATAGGTTCTATAGATTGCTAGATATTGATGATGATAGTAGTCCCAGAGGAAATAATCTGAGAGTTGGCCAATCCAGACACCATATGGAAATGAACAAGCATGGTTGTCACTAATTTTTTTGACAGCAGGGATGTATCCCGAATGTAAAGTGTGGCATTATTTCATATATGCTAAATTTTTAGCCAGCAACAATTTTAGTAAAGTGACAAAAGAACGGGCTTTATTGAACTTTGCCATTTATAGGGGCCTCAATATCGATGTGGGCACAATTATTTAGACCATTTTTTTGCACAATCTCCAAGGTTCTACAACTATCGGTTTGGGTAATATTTCTTTGATATATGCTTAAGTAGAGAATGGGCAATTGTGACATCCCCAGCAAAGGAGAATGTTCACCCTAAACCAATGATAACTAAGAAGATAATTTGGCAGTTCATTAGCAAGCAACTATATGCAAGCGCCCCACTATAGGAAGCAGAGGCACAACCATCTCGCTCATGTCGACCTCCACCTATTTGTGAGCCGATAAGTTGAATTAAGACCATACAATTGTAGCTCACACAGAGAGAGGATGAGTTGGAGTTAAGGCATAAATAGAGATATGGTGGGATCCAACATCAACTTAACCAATTGTACGCATCCATGAATGATCAGTATCAGCAAATCCAGAACTCAATGCATACACAATATTAATATTAGAATGAGTTCTTCACAGTATTGGCCACTGCCTATCCCCACACAACTTTCCCTCAGCAGTCGACGTTCCCATATCATCCAACTACCAAAGACCCACCTTAGTCGAGCGATGATGATGACACCAACTATTGTATTTAGGGAAGTCCTAACCCTCTGTATTTCTTTTCACATTGGGGACAATCTATATTTTAAGTTTGTAGGGGGGTGAATTATCAGTTGATAATTGCTATTGTCATTTGTTTAATGTTTGGGTACTTGTGTGATATGATTTTATTTCGTGTGGTAAAAAAAAATTCTTTTTATACATGCTTATGTGAGTTAGATAACCTTGCCAATTAGAATGAATATAGTTGAGGGCATGTATTAGTTTATGGATTGTAAATGAATTATGCGCTTTAGTTGAATTTTCTGCTTATCCATGTGAAAAATAACAATATTTATGTACGAAAATTGAGTTTAGTGACGTATATGAACATGTAGATTCATATGTATAGACTGAATAGATGACGTATATGCCTAATCCCTTAACCCATGATTCATATTCACAACATCCATTAAATGTATATATAATAATTTGGGGTGTTCAAGTCGATAAAAAAATTGATTTAAGATTGTGGTGATTCCGTGTATGTTAAGTAAAAGGGGATTGTGTGAAGTGTCTTTAACTTTCCAGTATGAACTAAGTAATGACCAAATATTAGGGATCTAACCACTATAAATTTTGCTTATTATTGGCAGAAAATGAAAATGGCACTTATTGAGCTTATGCCTCACATCGGTACATTTTTTACTCAAGTTAGTAAGTCTGTAAGGGTATTTCTAAACCTGATACCCTTTGATGTTCAAAAGTCGGAGAGCTGCCAACTAAAAGTTCGCTACATGGGTCAAGAAGAGAAAAAATGGTGAGGTCAATTTCGAGCAGGAAAGAAAACACCAAGAAGATAAAAACAATATGCAAGTGCGCAAGTAAGAACTGCTTGTTAGAGGATTAAATAACTGGTCGGTTGGAATTACTTGGTATAAACTGGATTATTGAAGTACTCATTTTTTTGGGAGAATCCTCACATGAATGACTTGTTAAAGTTGCCGATTAGACTAAGAAAAATTAGAGTGGTGTAAAGAATTGGGTAGTGAAACCAAACTTTAGACTTTGGGGAGAGAAGGAAAGAAATAAGTTTGGAGATGTGTGAATCTTACGAATGAAGAAAGGAAATAATGGACTATTCAGGATTTGGAATTGAACCAAGTTGTGAGTGAACGACGTTATACTTGACCCTTTACACAAACCCATTTTGCATTGGATAAGTGGAAATTTGACTCTTGCATCGTGATTTTGAAACCATTCATGAATGTGATATGATGTTCCCAATGCCGAGCCAAAGGGCAAGCTATCTAAATAAGTTTTGTTTGTGTGATTCTTAGTTATTTTGTCTTTCTTTGTGTTTGCTCGAGGACTAGCAAATTGTTATTTGAAAATTGTGTTTTACTTACAAATTATATACAATTTTAACTTGATTATTGACTAGATCTTATGAGTATTAAACGTTTTTAATGTATTTATTATTGTTGTTTAGAGGTGGAGCAAATGATGATAAAAGTGGAGAAAACAAGTGGCTTGAAATCAAAAGAAGAGAAAAGAGGGAAAAAAGAGTCAATTTCCTACATCAAGTGAAGAGAAAAAGAGAAAATGGACCGAGAAGGTAGGGCCTAGGCGCCACAAAATAACAAGGCAAACAAAGGTGTGGCGCCTCAACGCCACTGAAGTACCATCAAACTAGAAGTGTGGCATCGCAACACTACACATTATTCACTACAGAGCCACCGGGAAAAATGATGTGGCGCTGCCATGCCACTTCTGACGTTGAGGTACCGCATGAAGACCAACTAGGGTGCATTTTTTGCCTATTTCGAAGTCCATAAAAACTCTAAATTAGGGAAAAACATGAGGAAAAGTATAAATATAAGTTTTTGGCACTTTTTAGGGGTTCCATACATTGAGAAACACAAATTATAACTTAAGAATTAGAGAGTCAAATAAAAAATGAAGAACAAGAAATCAAGAGTTTGAAATCAAGATTTGGAACAAGAAGAGTAATTTGGTACAAGATTCATCCACTTCTTTACATCTCAATTCAAAATTTGGTGATGTACTTCATTATTATTTATTATTGTTCTTCATCTATCACGAGTAGCTAAGTTTTTCATTAGGGTAAACAATGAAATCGAATTAAGACTCTTTATTTATTTTATTCAAGATTCAAGTGTTTTTATCATAAATGTGTTGATTTTATTTCAGTAGTTAATACTTTGAATTATTTGTCACTAATTCAATGATTGTGTGAATCTTTTACGAATCGAGATATGAGTTTTTGATTAAGACCACATAGTAAAATTCAATAATTTAGTATCACGTGTAGAGATGTCTATACTTATTATTGCAATCATTAGATGAAATTTTAGAACTAAATTTCGTTTAATTAAAATTGATTCACATTGAGATATGAGATTAAATTAGTTAAATAGACTCAATAAGAACTCGAGATGGGTAATTGAACACAATAGAAGAATTTGATCGAACACTACATTAAGTTATAAATGAATTAAGATTTAAAGATGATGATTAGATGAAATTGTTAAGCACTAATATTTATTCCATATTTATATTCTAAATCGATCTTTGTTTGCATCCCACTATTTTCAATTAGTTAGATAAAAAATCACAACTCTTTGTTTGTTTTCTTCAAATAGTTGTTAGAAATATTAAATTAAGCATTAAAGTATAGTACTTGTGGCAATAATAATCCGGACTCAAAAGTTTTATTACTTGTTACGATATCGTACTATTGCAATAGAAAAAATGCAACAAGATACCCAAACGACGACTCACAATCTCTTCTTGATTAGTGTGCATTCCATCAATTTCCTTTTCATTTTCAAGTAATGACAGCGATTTTTTCAAATAAGAACTGAAAAAGTAGTTGAGACACTTTCAATGAGGTAATTTTGTGAGGGCTTGTAGGGTTTTGAGTATTCCCTCAATCATATGATTTGTATGCAGGTCACTCATTTCCATATGTGCATTCTCTCAATCGTATGTTTGATCAGTGTGCATTTCCTTATTTCCATATGATTTGCATACATGTGCAAATTCAGGCTATTTCACTATTGAAGCGCATCATGAAGGCCGGTTTTATGATAAGCTAAACAATATGCATACAAACATAGATTCATTCTTTTCTTGGATTTCTTCCATGTAGAATTGTTTACTAGAGGTAATTTGATTAAATTCTTGTTGAGAAATTGTGTTCAAAATGAATAAAATGAAATGTGTGTAAAATGATAAAAATGAGAAACGGGCAAATTTGGCAATCCCTGTTCCGGCTCCTTGATACAGCGGCATAGAGTAATGATTTTGGTCGTTGGAGGTCGTTTTTTACCGTTTAATTTTTGAATTTAGTGGCTTTTCTCTTGTTATTTAGCATTACTTCGTGCTTCTGATCAAGGCCTATAAATAGGAAATTCATGTTCAAGATTAAATACATGAAAAACACTTGAGATCCATATATTATTTCAACATCAAAGATCAAAATTTGATTATTTATCATATTCATTAATTTCTTTAGTGTTCTCAAGTTTTGGTGAATTACACTCAGTGCTTGAGTGTTAATTCATTACAAGGCTCGTTCAATCCTTCAGACCATTTTTCGGAATTCCTTCAAGCATCTTTACAATCCGTAGAAGAGGCAAATATAGTTTGAGGACAGCAATCACGCATTCAAGCCTTCCATTTTTTCCGGTGTTTTGTTCGTGGTTCGTTGCAGATTGTTGCTGATTTTGGTGTCTTTCTTCTCCAACTCTGGTGCTGTTACAACCATCTTGACAACAATTCTTACATACAGTAATGATATGGTGTTGGTGTTTTATTATATAAAGTGAGTTTAGGGAAGATGTTGACTAGAATGGAGAGCGGAGAGGATATTAAGAAAATACTTAGGGACACGGATGGGCATCCAATAGTAAAGATATATGTTATAGCCCCATTGCAATCATATGCATTGCCATTGCATGCATCAAACTCGGAAGTTGATGAGCAACCGAATAGAGGTTCAAGCTTGTACATGTCGTGCTTGGCAATTAGCAGGAATATCTTTTTACTATGTGATACCCTCAGTTGTATCTGGAGGCCTTAATGTAATGGATTTTGTAGTTGCCATCTCCAAAAAGGAAGCATAACTCATGACATATATGCTATCAATTTCCACTATCATAGGTTAGGACTCAATAGCCTGACCCAGCATATATGCCATCAATTTCCCCATCACAGGTTTGAACCCATAGCCTGACCCAAGTCTCAGCCCTCTCAATCCACAATGTACACCAAAATTTATAGGAGGCCTAAGATGAATAGAAAAAAGAAGTCAAATGGGGTGGCTTCGTGAAAGTCAAAAAAGTTTAGAAAGTCTTTGCAAAATGTAAGCACTTTGGAGACAACTTCAACAGCCACATCTGGTCCAGGGAAAAGGGCGAGGCAGATAATGACACATAGGAAATGTGGTGAACCAGGACACAATATAAGGGGTTGCAGAGGGGCGCCACCGCTTGCACCAAATTAGGGACATTTTGTAGTTTTTCTTTTTGTTCAATGCACATGTAATGCAAAGAAGGTAGATTTTGTTCAGTGCACATTCTGTTGTTAGGGACATTCTGAATCACTAGCCATTAAATTGTATTTTTTATTTTATTTTATTTTATTTTTTTGATGTGCCTGAATACCGAATAGAAAGAGCTAAAAAATGCTCTCTCTGAGATTTGGTTGTGAATGCAAAGTTGGTTGTGAATCACTATAGTATTTGTGATTTTTTGTTAAGATTTTGTTGAACAATTAAATTTGTTGTGTATTAATTGTTGTGTCAATTGTTGCGTTTGAGTTGTGTTTCACTTCTTGTGTGATCAGTATCTGAATTGATGTATATTTCTTACAGAAGATGTCAGAGACCTAATTTGTGAAAACAAGCATAGGTAAGGACGATTTTCACAATGATATTCAAAGATAGGTATGTTTTACACCAGAAAGTTTGAAAGGTAGGGATGTTATTCGCAAATTGTTTTAATAGATAGGAATGTATATCACATGTTTAATTTCATGCAGAAAAGAGATTAACAACTTCAATTGAAGATGTAAAATTTTGGGAAAATGGGTTTTATGATTTTTAACAGTGGTTTAATGTGAAGAGTAATGGAGGATGGGCGCCGGAACGGAAGCCACAACTCGAAAACAGAAAATGCATTAGGTGATGATGAGTAGTGGACTTCAAACAATTAACTAAATTCACTCCATTTCAGAAACAATTACAGTGGACGCACTCCATTTTCGGTTCAAGAACTTGAAACGTAAGCTTATTTCGTTGTTTATGCTTGATTTGTTTGATAAATCTTGATACTTACTGATTTTATTTATTTAATGCTTGAATTTTTTTTTCTTTTTATTTATGGAATAACCTGGTTAAGGTGGGAAGAAAGTGCTAAAAGTGTGTTAGAAAATTTTACCTTTTATATTTGAAAAGTAAACTGAGTACGAGTGCTCAGTTACTGAAGGAGTTGACGGCAAATGGACGGGATGGTGGTTTTCATAGTGAAAGGTGTAAACAGAGGTGAAAATGCAAAAAATGCAAGGTGGGAATGTTTTGCACAATTATATTGAAACGTAAGGATATTTTGTGCTAATTACCCGTTTTAAAAGTATATCATGAAAGACATATTTGGAGGTCTCGTTATTATCACATGCACCATATTTATTAGATTTTTTTTCCGTAATTATGGGGTAATATTATAAAAAGAGTTCAAAGATTTTGTGATCAATGTGCTCAATTTTGAAATGTATTCATAGTCAAACGCGATATTTTAAATTTTTTTGAGTGTATGTTTTCGTAAATAATGAAGTCGGGAAAATTGAGGAGAAATAATTCAGAATACATTCAAAACAAAATGGTAATCACAACAAAGGAATTTCTGAGTTTGGAGTAAAAAGTCCATTTTTATTTATGTATCTACTGCAATATTTTTCTGTGAGTTATACAAACTCTGCTTGCGAGATATTTTTGGGCATTTCATTAAATATATAGCTATATTTATTCTACCTCTATTCTGACCCAATTTCTCAAGTTCATATTTTTAAACTTATTTTCAACCACACATTTTATGATACTCAAAATTTTCATAAACTTTTAAACACAAATTTTATCAAAATCTACTAAAAATTTTAACTCTTATCCAAACCAATGACGGGCTCTATTTCAACTTGGACAATTCTGAATCTTTCACATTTTCTTCCCCACCATTTTTACATGCCAAGAAATTGCATAGTTTGCTGACTAATGGGTATTTCCTTCTATTGTTATTCATTTTTCTTGTATTTCCACTCAATGATCTTGGGTAATTCTTACTTATTTAGATTATATCTTTATATATTTTGGATAATGTGCATTTCTTTTTACTAGTGTCCTTTTTTTTTTCTTTCAATCATCTCTGTGTAATTCTAAATTTTTTGGTTTATAATGAGATCTTTTGTATAATTAATATTTTTTATTAATTCAAAACATTCGATTGTATTAGAGCATCTCCAAGAAACTCTATATTTTTAAATAGCATATTCTATC
>CAIGRK010068133.1:0-10489 GCA_903798315.1 Fraxinus greggii
AGTTTGATTGTTTCAATCTCTAGAACTTAATTAAGCTAATAATCCCTTATAAAAAGTCGGATATCCGTGAATTAATCAATACATTTGGTGCGTCTTTTATTTCAAACACCTGCTTTTTCCGATTTTCTACATTTTTTATCAATTTTTTTTCCTACATTTTTTTGTCTTTATTTGTAGCATTTTCTCTCTTAAACTTTCTAAATGACCCATGTAATGAGTTTTAGGTCGATAACTCCCAAGTTAGTTGACTTTAGGGCAATAAGTTTTAACACCCTTACTGACTTAATAACTAGAATCATAAAGGCTATGAAGAGAAATTTTCAAATAAAATGTGTTTTTTATGCCTTCATTAGTGCAGTGACCTTCATTAAAGACCCATCCAAATAAACCAAACCCTAACTTGAAATTTTCATCCAATTTCATCATATTGACTTTAGACAATTCACACAATATTTTTAATTTTACACATTGAATTCCCATTTATCTCAAAATCTTCCTATAACAGTGAAATTCCCCAAATTATTCTAAATTTGGTGTAAGGGTATATAATTTAGTGGCTTAGGTTTAGTATTTATGGTCCACTATTTCAAACAATATATATCAAACTTCACATGGAAAAAATTTAATCTAAGCATACAACATATTCACCATTAGAGATGGCAGCGGGGCAGGTTCGAGGTGGGCACCACGCTCCGCAGCCCCGCTACTCCCATGTCCCGCCCCACGCCCTGCCCCGCTTTAGACGTGGCTCGGTGCGGGGTACAGGCCTACCCCATTTATCAAAAATTTTCAGTTAAAATACAAATTCAAAATTTTAAAATCCAAAGCAAATAGTGCTCAAACTAATTATATCAATATCCAAAACAAATATTCGAAACAAATAATGTCCAAATTAAACATTTGCAAGTAGAATTACATTGTAACTAAATTTTATTTCTTTAGTTAATTATTTTTTTATTCTTCACGTGGCTAGTTCGGGGTGGGGAATCTCTACCTCATCCCACCCTGAGAATCGAGACCGCCCCGCCCCGCCCCGCCAACTCTTAGGGGCGGGTTTTTCGCCCCATTCGAGGTGAGGCCCCGTCAAAGCGGGGCGAGACGGGTTGGGTTTGTTTGCCATCACTATTTACCATTCATAAATCAATTTATAATTTAATATATTTCTTATTGTTAGTCAAGTCGACTATCTCACGCAAGCACATAAAAATATATTTGGAATTTTTCATTTTTTTCAATTTTTTTGTATCTTCCATATATATTAAAGCAGTGAAAGCACACAAAAACATATATAAAAAAACTCATGTTTTTATCCCTCAAACTAAAATTAGATATTGTCCTAAATGTCTTAAACCATATGTCTACATATAATGGGATGGGGAAGAAAATGAAGAAAATACTCCCCCGATATGGAGTGAAATCCAATGGCTAGCACGCTGTCCCCTTGGTCAATGTTGGTTTAATTGTTCCATGACATTATGTTACTGCACAAAGCGATCAAATAAAGCATTAAAGCTCAAAAACTTAGCTCAAAAACCTAGAACAAGTGTTACTTAGCTCAAATATCTAGTAAACAAATAAATGTCTCAAGGACCTAAGAAAAAACGGGAAATGGATGATTAGTCCCTAATAATTAAATTAAAAGTGATCTAAATAATCCAGAGTCTAGAAAGCATAATAAATAAAAAGGATAGAATTGTTGGGTTGCCTCCCAATAAGCACTTGTTTAAAGTCCTTAACTTGACTTTTGTTATTACTAGGCTTCATGGTGGCTTAAAAATAGAGTTCTCAACCCCACACTTGATGCAGTTATTGCACTTCATCGGCTCATCCTTAAGTCTCCAAACAACCATGTTTCCATTATTGTCCTTACCAATAATTCCTCATGTATATGGCCTGCTTTTGTAGCTTTCCCAATGATCCACTCATTAGCAATCTTCAAAGTAGGAGGGTTGCTTGATTAGATTCTTCATGGTAAAGCTCTGTTGCTTATCATCCACCCTCAAGACTAATTCATTAGTATCAAAATCCAGCAAGGCTCAGTTTGTAGACAAGAATGGCCTTCCTAAGATTACTAGCATCTGATATGCCTCTTCCATGTTCAGGATGATGAAGTTGGCTGGAAATACGAACTTTCCTGCCTTTATAAGCATGTCTTCAAATATTTCGTAGATGTACTTCCATGATCGGTCCGTCAGCTCAAGGATAATAGATGTTGCCTTAGGATCTTCTAATCCCATTTTCTTGTAAAGATGCAAGGGAATTAAATTAATACTCACTCTTGAATCAATAAACCAATTTATATCATGAAAATTTCCTGTGGAGTAAGGTAGAGTGAAAGTCTCTGGATCTTTAAGTTTGGGAGGGATCTTACGCTGAATGATTGCAATGCACTCCTCAGATAAAGTTTTTTTTCATAGTCAGACTGCTTTCTCTTTTTAGTCAACATCTTCTTCAAAAACTTAGGGTAGTATGGGATTTGAAGGATAGCGCCAATGAATGGATGTTGACATGCAGCTTTTCAAAGACCTCTAGAAATTTCTTGAATTTTTTCTCCAACTTGGTGTTTTGCAACCTTTGGGGAAAATGGACCAGAGGTTTCAGTAAAGTACCATGAACATTTACCTTAAGCTATAGACTTTCTGAAACTATTTGTTGATCCTTTTCTGTTGCTTCTTCATACTGCTCCACTAGTTCCTTGTCTTTAGTAAGCATTTGAGTTCTCTTTGTCTCCTTCCTCTTTGCACTGATGTCTGGCAATTAAACACCACTCATTGTAGTGATGACAATAAACCTGCTCCGCTATTGGTTGTCGTTGAAGTCTTTAAGGGAATGGAATGGGTGACACATAAGCCTTGACATGGGTGGTGCAAGTCGATGGTGGGAGCTCAATAGTTGCATAATTTAACGCCTTAACTGCTAATACTTCTTCCCATGGGTTCTTGTATGTGTCACTCAGTAAGGTACCTTGTGGTCTGTTGGCTATTGCAGTTACTATCTATCCCACATGATGCTCCAAATTCTTGATAGAAGCCTGCTGACTCTGGAAATTAGTCTCAGTCTTTGTGATGTACTAAGATAGCAAATCTTCCAGAGACGTCTTTCGGTCTTGCTGATGTTACTGCTTTTTTGGAACCCTATTGGTCTATCCTAATAATTTTGCCCTTGATTATTTGCCATTGAGGAGTTTGGATGCTTGTTCCATTCTAGATGGTAATTGTTGGGGTAGTTCTGCTGCCTCTGGAAGTTTTGTACATAACTGACCTCTGTTGGCTAACCCATGTGAGTAGAAGCCAAAGGGCAGCTTGTAGTGACGTGATATGCCCCACAACCTAACGCACACAGGAGCTAGAGTTTGTACCATATTCACATAATTGGTCAAATTGTGAAACTTTCTTGTTATTGTCTCCATCCGTGCTGTCGACATTGTCACTGCGTCCACGTTATGTATACTAGCTATTTTCTCTAAACTTCTCTATCAATCAACCACATCAATTGATTTACTGCAATTCTGTCATACAGCTCATAAGCATTGTCTACGTCCATAGTTATTATCATCCTCCCATTGACGCATTTACCGTGTTTTTGAACTCTTGATGAATACCCTAGTAGAAGAAGTACGCTTGACATTGCTTAAGAATGTCTAGAATGAGACACTTCCTGTACAAACTCTTGTACTGTTTCCATGCTTCTAGATAGCTCTCAAGGCCCTTTTGTTTTAATGTATGTATTTCATTATGGATTTGGTGAACTCGAGTTGGCGGAAAGAACTTCATTGTGAATTTCTAAACCATGTCATTCCATAAATATATACTCCCAGGAGGTTGAGAAAACATCCATGCTTTTGCAGCCTCCTTCAGAGTGGGAGGGAATAGACCAATTTGAAATGCATCTTGTGACATTCACTCATGTCCGATTACTTCGCACAGCATGATAAAGGCATGTATGTGTTCATGAGGATTCTCTGTGGCCTTCCCACAGAACCTGATGTCCTGATGATTCTAAAAAGGTTTATGACATCTGGTCGGATGTGAAAGATAGCTTGTCCAAATGGCGGATAGATGATTGGAGGTTGAACTAGCTGGCATTAGATTAACATAATCCCCTATCAATATTCAATTATCGTTGGCAATAGGTATTTGTAGATCTGGTGGTGGTTGTTGAATTGATTCATGCATCTAATTTTGATTTTGATTCTCAACCATTATCATTGACTTTCTTTATTTTCTTCAACGCTGTCTGAATTTTCTTTCGATCTCCAGGTGTAGTAGAGCTTGATTAATCTTGTCAAAATCTCGTATAAGCTAGTAGAGGTCTGCAAAGAGTGAAATACAACAAGATTAGGTATATCAATTAAAGCATAAAAAGATCAAAATAAAAAATAAAAATTTGAACTTAACATAAATTATTAAACTAAAATTAAATTTGTATTTCCCCGACGACGGTGCCAAAAACTTATTCGCGTGAAACTCGCAAGCGTATGGGATTGTTATACAAGTAATAAAATTTGTGTGTTTAAAGTATCGTTCTCCTGAGGAATAATGTCTAATTTGTAATTTGATAGCTACTGTTAAATTTGAAGTGTGATGACATCAAAAGAGCTGTTATTTGTTTGTTATTTATTATAATTCTACTCTAAGAAAGTGATAAAAAGTGATTAAATCTAATGTGAATGTTTGTAGTGGATTCATGTATCATCATATTTTCATCTATTTCAATTCTTAATAATCATTCTATTAAATTCATGAAATTTTTACAACTGATAAAGTTGATATGTAATATAGTGGTGAGCATTCTCTCTTGTCACGCGGGTGACTAAGTTCATTCCCTGGTTGGTTCGCGTGAAACTCGTAAACGTACGAGATCGTTGTACAAGTAATAAATTTATGAGTTAAGAATATCGTTCCCTCAAGGAATAATGTCTAATTTGTAATTCAATAGCTACTATTCGAAGTGTGGCGACATTAAAAGAGTTGTGATTCGTTTATTATTTATTCTAATTCTACTCTAAGAAAGTGATAAAAATTAATTAAATCTAAGGTAAATGCTTGTATTGGATTCATATATCCTCATATTTCTATCTATTTCAATTCTTAATTATNTAAGATTTATGAGTTAAGAATATCGTTCCCTCAAGGAATAATGTCTAATTTGTAATTCAATAGCTACTATTCGAAGTGTGGCGACATTAAAAGAGTTGTGATTCGTTTATTATTTATTCTAATTCTACTCTAAGAAAGTGATAAAAATTAATTAAATCTAAGGTAAATGCTTGTATTGGATTCATATATCCTCATATTTCTATCTATTTCAATTCTTAATTATCATTCTATTCAATTCATGCATTTTTGACAATCAATAAAGTTAAGATGTTAAATGCTCTTTTCCAATATACATCAACATATGACTAACACGAACGATCATATTTCTAGTCCAAATTCATATGAAATTCATGCATTTAGTTTAGATTATCAATAAGATTGCTCATGTGAAAGAGATTATTCATAATTCTAACTACACATTGATTATTGTGTTCTAAACTTATTGTGAATATTCCTACACTACAACCAAATAGTGCAATGAGATATATTTTAGGTCTATCGAGGTTCCCCACATTTTGGACGACTTAAAATGCAAAAAGATTGCATACCAAAGTTTCCAAAACAAAATAAGTAAACACAATTTTTTTTCCGGAATTGAACCATGCGTACGCATGGTTCATTTGATGCGTACGCATGGTTCATTTGATGCGTTTACACAACACAAATAAGATTTGAGTGTACACATGGCATGCAAGCATATGTGTACACATGGTATTGTCATTTTTTGACCAATTGGTCCATAAACTTTCTCAAGTGTGTATTTTGATCCTATTCGATATTTTTTCATCATGTTGGCTTCTCTTCACCTCCAATTGACCCTTGACATTCTTGAATCGCCATCTTTCAATCCAACATAACTATTGGAATGTTGCACTTTAGTCCCCCATAGTTTGGATTTCATCATTTGTTTTTTCAATTTTCCGTTATTTCTTCCAATTCTTCATGCAATCATTGAGTTTTACCTATTTAAACACAATATAACACAAATTAGGCCCTAATCATCCAAAAAATAACAAAATATTATTATTTATTATCCCAAATAAGTGTAGAAACTACACTTATCAATATCATTTAATCACTTAAGATTATAGTGTGAGATAAACCAATAAAATTTACAATAATATTAATAATTACCTATAAAAGTAATTATTTTATTACACAATGTCTAAGATTTTACACGTGCTTTTGAGTGGATATATCACTCACAGGTCAAACGAAATAAACTTATGTAATAATTTATAATTAATAGCACGAAGCGAGTCAAAACGGCCAATAAAAGTAATGAGTTGGTCTAGTGGTAAAGCATTACTTTGTACCAAAAAGAAAGAATATAATAGAACTACTTTTGGAAACTTATAACTGCACAAGGACTCATCCAACAACAAAGAAAGTAGTGGGGTTAAAAAAAAGGGTGGGGTCCATGCTATGGTTTGATATTTAATCATCACCGTTCAAAGAAGGTGTAATTACACGGTACAATATAAAACATAAATTGAAAAAAAAAAAATGAGAGAGAATGAATATATTAATTTTTTTGCTCACTAAAGGGGAGTTGTTAATGGTGGATCACCAATTTTTTGTCCCATCAAACCTAGTCACTACATACAATATATTTTTGTCCACAAGTAAATTTACATTTCTACTTCCAACGTTGTTTCGTGAAAAATGAATCAATTCATAGGAGACGAGTTGATTTAAAAGTTTATCTTAACAAGTTCTACAAGATTATAGCTTACTCATTTAAATTTTAAACATATTAAATTATTCGTTTAAACTTTTAAAACTGTGGGTTTTTGCAATCCCCAAGAGCCAAAGACTCTTTTTCCATCTCTTTCTCATTCAAATGGATGTTTATATGTGCAAAAGTTTCATGGACCGCCATTGTTTTTACAAACATCCAATCCTTCTTTGGCCCATACCTCCATCTTTTCCTTCTTCACTCAACAATCCATTTTCATGCTCCATTAGATTCTTAAAGCAAAAAAGGAACGATTTTGTGATATAAGAAAAAAATAATTTCGTAGTGTAGGATCATCCTACACGCAAACTTTCTTAAGTGGATATGTATGAGTCTCGCACTCTTGAATCAAAGTGAATTGTATGGGACTAACAAACATCTAAAACGACTCATAAAAGTGAAACTTTAATGGAGTGATAAGGTTTGAATTGGTACCACCAAGATGGTAGATAATAATAAAATTTGTTACACTTAATTAATTTTATTTGGGTCCCAAACTATTCGAAGTATTGCAGATTATATCAAAATCTTTCGTTTTTGTAGCCGATAGTCCCTAACACTTTATCTTGATTGCAACTGGAGGACATATGGACGAAATCCATCAATTACTCCATTAGTTTATCGAAAAATTAAAATTTTGACTCAATATGACAAATTAAGTGAATGGTAAAATTACAACTTTAAATTTTTTACATAAAATAATTAAAAAAAAATAAAATAAAAATATTGTTCATCTCCTTTCCCATTCCCCCAACCCCCCCATCCCACCACAACCAACCAAATCAACCCACCCGGACAACCCCAGTCAGGGTTGTTGGATTTTGAAATTTATGGCCATAATTTTCCGAACAACAGCATTTGAACTCGAAACAATTTTGTCCCTTGATAAACCCTCCATTGCTTGTATCAATGGCAGACGAAATATATACATTCGACGAAAGCCTTTTCAAAGACGTTATCTGCATGCAAGTCCCTTTGGCTCACCAAAAAATTCGAGGTTGCCACCTCACCAGCAAAATAAATGCACTTGGTAGAATTCGCATCAACTTGGGAATTAAAAAGAAAAACATGGATTGAAATGTTTTTGAAGCGAAAATCAAAAGTTGTTTTATGGCGAGAGAATTCCGTGCATGGATTGGAATCTGTGAAAATTTCTATGAAAATTGCTGTGAAAAATGGATTGGAATGTTCCGCACAATTGATCTCTACGAAGCAATCTCAGATCTTTGATCAGAAATTGAAATGATTTGGTGGGGTGGGTTAGCGTGGGGTGGGGTTGTTGCGAGTTTCGGATGGGGTGTAGGAGGAAGATGAACAACACTTCTTTTTATTATTATTTTATGTAGGAAAGTTAAATTTACAACTTTTTTTATTATTTCAATGGGTTAGAATAAGTCAAAACAACATTGCTACATGTACAATGATTAGTAGATTACAACACTAACAATATCTCATATTAAGATGTGTCCCACTAATTGATTAATTGGTGGGACCCACCCTAATGTGAGAGATTGTAACATTTACAATCCCACTAATTATCGTACAAGTGGATTTTTCCAAGTCAAAAATATAAATTTTTTTGTTCAACTAATGGAGTAATAGACAGATTCCATCTATATGTCATTAAGCTGGAATCGAGATGAAAGGTTGAGAATTGCGGGTGCAAAAATAAAATGTTTGGATATATTCTATAACAATTCAAAAGGTATGGGATCCTAACTGAAATTCTTCCTTAACTCTTATAGTCGTATGTACATCTATCAAATGTGTAAAAAAAAAAGGGGATAATTACAANAACATTTACAATCCCACTAATTATCGTACAAGTGGATTTTTCCAAGTCAAAAATATAAATTTTTTTGTTCAACTAATGGAGTAATAGACAGATTCCATCTATATGTCATTAAGCTGGAATCGAGATGAAAGGTTGAGAATTGCGGGTGCAAAAATAAAATGTTTGGATATATTCTATAACAATTCAAAAGGTATGGGATCCTAACTGAAATTCTTCCTTAACTCTTATAGTCGTATGTACATCTATCAAATGTGTAAAAAAAAAAGGGGATAATTACAATCACACCATAATTATTATTTCTTATACCACATTTTAATTGTACTTAAAGTTCTTAATCTTTGTCCATTATAATAATTATGTCCCTAACTATGTTTCATGTCATTTTTATTCTCAAAATTTTCATTAGTTAACACATTTTGTATTTGATAATAGTTTTGTACTCAAAAGTTCGTCGAAACGACATAAAACAACTTATTTTTCGTCATATTTTTAATAAATAAATAAATAATGCGAAAAAATAATCTTTCCTCGTTTCAAAACATGAACAAAATATTTTGATATAAATCATCATCAAGGACGAGATGAACTAATTAATGGAAGGTTGAAGATTCTTATCCAAAGGAAAAAAGTTAAGTAATTGTTACAATGAGTAAAGATTGAGAATGTTAGCTACAATTAAAATGTGGTGTATCAAATAAAAATTGTGGTGACAATATATTAACTCGAAAAAAAAACAAACAAACAAACAAATAAATTATCAATGAGTTAATTATTATTTGAAGTACCAATTTTCTATAATTTGTTATCTTAAATAACAAGCTAAACTTCAAATAACAAGTTATTATATAAGATGATTACTGTAATCGCTGATTATCAATATCATTATTCTTTATCTTAAGTGGATACACATGGCTCTCACGTGCGTCCAAATCAATCGTATTTGATTGGCACATTAAAATTGAAAAATATCTAACAAGAACTATAAAAGTGAGGCTTTATTGTAGTGATAAAAGGTTGAATTGGTACTACCATACATATATCCTCAATTACAGAAATTGGATATTGGAAATACTTTGTTGACATGTTGTTGACACACGAAAATTAGACCCAATTAAATGGCTCAAAGAATGAAATTCAATTGTTCAAATAAGGAGTCCAAGAGAAAGGCTCAGTTAGAAGATTTGAAAGCTGGGTCCGAACAAAGTCATATAATGGATCCAAAATGGAGTTAAGTAGCAAAGGTTCATCATCGCCCAAGCATACGGAACGCCCAGGATCGGGCAAACCAATCGTCGTCCAAACCCACAAAATGCCCAAACTTGCGGCTATCAGGACGGTTAAAGGGAACTATACCATCTTCTACGACCCAAGAATATCAGTTGCTAGCGGTTAGATAATAGGAGTAATGGCAGCAGTTAAAAGTGGTGGTTTCTTAACAAGTCACCCATGATGGAGAACGTGGGTAGTTGTAGGACAACAGGTAATTTCCAAACAATTTTACAAGGAAAAAACCATAGAAGGAGTATAAAAGAGAAGGAAGAGCATAGAAGCGAGACCCCCGAAGAATCAACTCTCGAACAGAAACTATATAATTTTAATTCCTTTACTTTTCGTCAACTTTTCAAACTTATTTCGTGTGCTTGTGCTCCTTAGAGACATTTTGTTTCTAGTTAATTATACTCTTCATAAATAAAATATCCCTTTTTGGGACTTTGTATCAGAGGTTTGTTTCTTATACAATCGTCTGAACCTTTCTTTTAATTGTTGCACATTCCACGCAAAACAATTTGGCACGCCCGGTGGGACATTGGTGTTTGAAAATACAATAAAGCAATATGCTCATGAGGATTCTAATAA
>CAIGRK010068152.1:0-13283 GCA_903798315.1 Fraxinus greggii
AAAAGATTTAAATACCCTTTAACAGTTTCATTTACATTAACTCATTGTCGCATATTTTTTTATCGTCTTTGTCAATGTCTGGTAAAGAGTCATTGCAATCAGATTGTTAGACCATTAATCTACACATTTTTTTCAGATACCTACTATCTTGTAAAGGTTCAGATCAATTTCTTAATTGGTACATTCCAAGTTTGTTTTGCTGCTTTTTATGGCTAAATATTTATGTCTTATTCAAAGCATTGCTGAATTCTTTTGTGTTCCTAGAGCTATACAAATTCCCAAAATTTATTATGTATTCAGTTTTTTGGATTAAGTTCACTTGCCTCAGTCCTCAATCTTAGAAAGTTTGTTCCCATGGAAGCTTCACAACTAAAAAATAGTCACCTTTCATAAAGTTTTTATTAGAACTTTAGGAACACACAGGGAATTCTAAAGGAAATAATATATCAATTCCAAAATATTTATGAGAAAAGATGTTAGATACTAATCTTCTGTAGAATTTTTTTTTTCAATAATTTCAATTGTTTCATAAGCATAGTTAACAATTGAATGGATTTTACTCGAATTCGTAGTTTTAAATATGTTTTAATGGAAACATTTCAATCCTTTACACTATGTTATCCACATATAAATGAAAGGGTTCCTTGGACCATGGACAGCCCAAGCACTAAACCAGCATCAGACTTTTAGTAAAATCCAACCCCAGCCAGGGCAAACAAATCAAGGCCAACATCCAACTTGCTGATCTAATTATAATTTGGCTGAACTACACATGTGATGGAAAAGATCATCCTGATGATAGCATGCATGATAATAGTACAAATTTCTGACTCACGATACAAATTATAATAGTAAGATCCTAAGATCATTTTTCTTGATGCACACTGTTCTGATCTTTACTCAATTCCGATACAATTATGACACGATATAAACCTGATTATTAGACAGTCAATTTACATGTATAAGTGTCTCTCATATATATACTATTAGGATATGTCTGTTTGATAAAACCAGATTTGATAATTTTACATCATTAGCTCCTTGTTATGGTATCTAGAGTTTCTTCCACATAGAGAAATTAGCACTAATTCAAGAGCTATAGAAATATAAATTGAAGGAAGTATCCTCCAACTACAAGTTTATAACAAAAGTCATTATCTAGAGAAGAAATACAACGAAAATCTCTATAATAACAAAAGTATGTGAAATTGAGAATCTGATGACAGATTTGCTAACATTCAACATACATTGAACTTGTTGTACTCAAAATCTTCCAGTGTATAGAAGATCATAAAGTAAGAAGACAAAAGAAAACAAAAATACACCAAGTTTACCTGAAATTCTTCATACGGATTAAAGAAAGGATTGTGATAATTCAATGCAACCACAAAACCAAGAGCCACCTGTACACCAACAATACAAGACTAAGTAATTCCAAACTCATACTTTCAACATGCAAGTAGCTCGACTCAACTGCTAGAACAATTAGATGTTGGAGAATCTGTCAGTCTGTCCAAGAAGATTTGAGTAGCATAGCTGGTATACGTTGTAAATATCGAATTTAGGTTCCCTGTTAGAATAATTGATCAATCTTCCTTGTAATTAAGGATTTCCTAGAATATCATTCAGATTCTTTCATTCCTTTTTTTTTTAAATCTCAGCAAACAATTATATATTGTTTGTATTCTCTTCAATGAATAAAAGTAAGAATTTCACAAAACTAGGTTGTATATATGGTATCAAAGCCAGATATTAGAAAAATGTGTATGCATTAGGGCCTTGGATGTGAAAAATGAACACGGAGGACAGGTGAAAGGGTGTGCTAAAGACACAATTTAAATGAATACATGTGCCCACCCCCACCCCTTTCTCTAACAGCTTAAGCTTTTTAAATGAGATTGTTAGCAAAGCTTCAAGAGTTTATTGAGAGAAGGGTTCTTTTTTTCTTGGATGGTTTAAATGAGGAACCAGCATAAACTTTAAAATGAGATGGTTAACAAAGCTTCAAGAGCTTTAGTAAGAAAGAAAGGGATTATGAAGTCTTGGCTGGTTTAGATGAGAAACTGGACCAAGTTAAAATCCAAATAGGGAAAGAACCACTCCTTCGAATGAAGCATTTGCCATTGAAAGGGGAGAAGGCCGCATAACCATGATGTTGGTTAATACTAATTCCATGGGTGGATTAGCTTTAGCCAAATTTAAACCACAAATGGTAAAGCAGGTGCTATTGTTGCTACTGATGGGAACTCTGGAAAATTTGAAGGACAGACTGGGTGAAAGAGAGCATCTCTGGTGTAGTTTTTAGACACGCCAGGGAACACTGTTGGATTTTGAATCGTATGACTCCAATACTGTTGTCCAATAAGGAGAACATAAAGAAGAGAGAGACTGGTTCAAACAGTACATTTCAAAGCTGGAAAATCAAGAGGGGATCTAGTTGCTTTGCCCAAAGAGGTAAGCATTCTCTAGCTCTAAGTGCCTCAAAATGTCAATTTACTAGTTGATTGTAGATTCAGGTGCTTCCAACCACAACAGATTAATCCAATTCTTTCTCTACTTACAGCACCTGGCTGGCAATAAATAAATAAAGATTTCTGATGGAACTTTAGTCACTATAGCTGGTCGAGGAAACATTTCCCTTACTCCATCCTTAAAAAATGTTTTGCATGTTCCTAAGTTATCTGTAAATTTGTTGTCTCCCGTGGGATGAGGGTTTTCATGCCACATCTGGAGTCTTCAACACCAATCTAATCTAGTTGAACTCATGTTATTAGGATCAATTGAGACATTTCCGCACAAGCAAGACATCAATGTTTAAATATGAAGCATCATAGCCACAGAGATGTAATATGATCATTAACCAAACTTCATGGTCCAGGCCATGCCATCTCATGGTCTTCGAGCATCCTCTCATGAAAGCACAAACATATAGAATCAGGAAAGTTCCAATGCAGGCGCTCTACCATTCTTTCAGAATCTTATAATTTCATTTGTGTACTGCAACAGGAAAAACATGGAAGTCAAGTAAAATTGCAACTTCTCCCCCTCCCCTCAACCCAATGTCATGATGAAAATTTTTCTTGGGGTACTTACATGACAGAGGAGCCCAGCCGAATGCAGAAATTCTTGCCCCAGTCTATTCAAAAAGAGGGATAACCTTTCTATAAATCAGTGCGAGCCACTTCTACCCACAAAAAGTATCCTGCCTCTATATATGATCGTTCATTTAGGTATTCAATTTTGAAACATTATTCACGCCTTCTGTCACTATTACAGGATGTATTCAATCAGAAATGAACTCTATCTGATTACACAACATTATTAGTTAGGTTAAGTTGGCCTTTTAGTGCTTGAAGAAGTTATTTAAGCTTCTGAATATTTTTCGACCAATGACAAAATCTTCTAGGGTAGATTTCTCCAATCAGAACACTCCATTGGGGATCACATCTATTAATTAATGTGCCACTTCTCCTAGAAAATAAATGTATTAATAAGGAGTACCTGTCTATCTTTCATGTGGTACAAGAAAGACCCCCCGTAGGTCTTTTGGTCCAATGGCCAGCCTATTGTATGAAGTACGGAGCCAGGTTCGTGCTTGTCTGCACTAATTTCCCAAACCTGGCAGAGAAATAGCTTGAGGAATCTGGAGTGACTTGAAAGAATGTCAAAGATGCATTAAGTAGACACCAAGGACCTTTCTCAATAGAACATCTGTCAGATTGTCATTAGACCCATCAATTATTTTTTAAGAACAAACTATCAGAATGAAATTTCAATACTACCAATTGTTTCCAACTATATAGTTGTTGTTCCCTGTAGATCAGGGATGTTGTTTTCGGACTAAACATAAAAATACAAGGTTACATATAAGAATAAGAAAAGTACATTTGTTAAGTAGTCAACAAATTTGGAAAGGTGCCGATTACTGCAGTGAAGTGAAGTACTCTAATCAAACACGTACGTACATCGCAATTGAAGCACCTAGACAAGAATAAGTGTACCTCTTTGATTCCTAAAGCATAAGTCTGATGTTGTCCGTGCCCTTTCTTTCGCAAGTCATATTTTTTGATTACTTTCTGTGTATAAATTATTGAAAATGTTCAGATTGGTGAATCATCTCAGAGTTAAGTTAACCAGGAAACAAATTCAAGCTGATGCTTAGAGACAAGGGTCGATTTCTCCAAACCTCTGACAAAGATCCTCGACATCCTTCTGCAAGAAGAGTTATATGTCCTACATGTACCAGATAATAATCAGAAAAACGGAGCTATCAGTTATCGAAGAAAAGCCGAAATAATTAACCCATTGGTTTTTCGTATCAGACAGTTAAGAAAGAGTTCATAAGATCTTTTTCCCTGAAGGAACTAATTCTCTACCCCTGTCCTCCCGTAGCTTCCCTGGTCGTTAGCAGATGTAGATATGTCATAGGCAATGAAATTTTACGAGGATAGTGTAAGTCAATAAATACATCACATTGTTTCATCCACTTTTAGGCATACATTTTTTGCTGCTATAGATCTGCCCTCAAGAAGGAAGTATCGGCATTCTGGGACTCTCCAGCTTACGATCTTCATGAAATGAAAAGAGAATAAGATAAAATAAGGACATAAACTTGCCCTTCAATTCCACACCAGGCTGAAAGTTGTCTTTTCTAGAGCCATCTTTGGCCACTCCCATATCATTGGTTGCTATACCAATAACCTTGTCGCTCGTGTCGTACAAAATCTGCACGTGAATAAAAAATGAGGGTAGAGAATTATAAAATATACAAAAGGAAGCCGATAAAAATGTAAATACCTCACTAGCAGCAAAGCCTGGGTATATCTCAACTCCTAATTCTTCAGCCTTCAGTCCTAACCAGCGCACTAACTGACTCAAACTGCAGCACCACATACGCAATAGTAAAATGCGCAGAAAAGTTGCAACTATGTAACTAGAAAATGCAATTAAAAACAACATTTATTCTATATATGGGAACCAGGGACACACAATAGGAACACCAGTTGTTCTGGCTAGGAACTCCAAGGAAGAAAGGACGAGGAGTGAAATTAACACAAAGATTAACAAGATAGAAACTTATTTGAGGATAAACACTATTATGTCCAATCATTCTTGACAGCCAGAGTACACAAATATTGAAAAAGATAGAAAATGGAGAATACATGGAGTCAAAAGATAGAAATAAAATCACAAACGAACAACATTCGTAAGCATTCACTTCATCCGTCCAAAGTGAAAAAAGGCCTCAAGATATACGTGTTTCCCTTTGTGTGGTAAAAGACATGAGAAATGCATATAATTACCTTATGACATAGTTCCCTTCATTATTAAATGGACATGGAAGGGAGAAAGCACGAGTTTCAGAAAGTAACCAAAACTTATCAGAAGAAACAGGGACATGTATTGGTGCCTGCAATTAATATTAGCAAACTATGGTCAAAGTTGGATGAAAAATAGGGGATTTAAACAAGAGTAAGTGGAAATTAACAAGATATTGTATAGCTTAGTTGAGCTGCATGTGTCATCATCCTTCTCAATCCATGTTGCGGGACAATGAGAATTATATAATGAAATGGAAAAGTTGATAAATAAACCTCCTCCTGTTTCCACTGTGGGAGAAGTTCATTCAAAGCTCGAGTTTCAAAAACATTCCCAGATAGAATATGAGCACCTACAGAATCAAATGACAACCAAAGCTGTAATAAAACTGAGTTTGCAAGATATTTGTAAACTGCTATGTCCCTAACTAGAGAGAAACAAAGAGTAGCCGTAATAAGCAAGTTAGACACAGTTTACTTGATGAAGGAATTGAAAATGTCATGCCTTCATTTTTTAATTTGTCCTGGGAACCAAATTTACAACATACAAAGCTATGTATTGACAGGACAGTGGCCATTGTAAAGAAAATCAATATGCCCATGTCACAAAATTAGGTTTGCTTGTGAAAAGAGAACCATTTCCAATACTCTCTCTTCCACCGTAAAAATCGTTGACAACCCAGCTGTATGTCAGTCCCTTTATATCATTTGGAGAATTACATTAACAGTTGCATCTCCATATATTCCATATGACATTATTCAACTGATTCAATTTTGTCATCTAACACGCATGGCACATTTTGTTTGTCAAAAATATCACAAGGCATTCAGAACGTAACTTCATCTATATAACTTGAAATCCAACAATGGGTTGTGTACAGACACATTGCATTTAGATTGTCCTTGAATTTTGCAGGGGAAATGTTAAGCTAAATTTGTAAGAAGAAAGTACTCGCAGTCTATGACAAACTAAAACATTTTTGGAACATATCAAAAAACTACTTCACACTTATCAAAAACCAATAAGACAATCACAACTTGCCTTTATTGAACAGTTTCATTACTTTAAAGAGAGCAACAGAATCATACCAACTTCAGCTCCCTTCTCCACAACACACACCGATAAATCAACATCCTTTTCTTTGCACAATTGTTTCAATCTTATAGCTGCCGACAATCCCGCGGGGCCAGCCCCAACAATCACAACATCGTAGTTCATCGATTCTCTGCGCACTGGTTCACTACTGAAACTCCTCACTCCACTCGAAGTCGCAATATTTGTTGGAATTACTAAATACCCAGATGGGAACAACCCATTTTTACCTCGGCTAAAAGTTTCGATCTTTGTTGAATTTAGAGAATACCCACTACAGAAAAAGTTGTTTATACCACATTGGGTACTGGAAAAACTTGAGCTATTATAAAAAACATTGCGAAATGGAAACTCAATTGTGGTTGAAGTATAATGAGGTTTTGATGAAACTAAATGGATTGAAGGAGATGATAATAATGTCAATCTCGATTTGGATTTAGAGGAAAGACGAATTACCCGTAGCATGGTTGAGAGAATTTTGATGGCAACTCGAATAAGGAGTGAATTGGAAGTATACAAAAAGAAGCGGCTAATGAGCTGCTTTTAAGCTTAGCCAAACGTGCTCTAAATCGAATTGGATAAGCACAATTAAAGATAAGATTCATAAGAATGTGTTTTATAATATTGGATGAATCTGATAAATTATCAAAATATAAGTAATAACCTTACGGCACTTAATAACATCAAACTTATTATTTACACAAATAAACCACACACTTGAATTAAGACTTTAGACCTCTGCCTGGCTTCCAATCCTAACTAGGCGCAGAGGCACGACGGAAGATACACATAGTTTAGTGTTTGTTCTCAGCAAACATTTCAACGGTAAACCTTTGATGCATGATTCATTTTCGTTTCGACATTACTGTGTTTCTCTTTCTGTAATAGCTGTTAAGAGTAGATTTTAATTTCTTGTTGTAATGAAGTCTTCATTCCATAGTTTTATACTTCGCTCACTAACTGTTTGTTTTTATTCCCAAACGATCAAAATGCAAGTATTTCTACTGAACCTCGTTCAGCCAGGGGCCAAAGAGAAGTAGATTACCGTACAAGTTATAATTTTTTGTGTGAAGTTCACAACCATCGTTCATCATTGTATTAGTATTTCCTAAAACTTATACACATACGCGTATGCGAATCCTTTATTTTTATGTAGCAGCCTGCTTATTTTGGCAATATCACTCTTGATGCTGCCGAAACAGCTAAAAAGAGGCCTTTTTTTCTTTTTACTTTTAAGCTAAGCTAAATATTCTCATACAATAATTAAACTTTACTCAACTATGTGTTAGGGAAGGTAAATCTTGAAAGTGGGTCTTTCCCCCAATTCCCTCTAGCCCAGTTTTAAAGCACCATTGATGTTAGAACATCCCACTTGAAAGAACTGTGGAATTTGAAGACATTGGTATCTGGATCAGAGCAATGCCGATTTGAATTATATATATGAAAAAGGATAGAGATAAGATGCAGAGGTCTAATTAGTGAAGGTTAGAAATGCAAATGGATAGGTATGAATGTGTTTCTTCAGCTTAATTCAAATCACCTGCACATGCTTTCTCAAAAGGATGTCGAATTAGGTCATTTATACAACTGTAGCTGAATCTGCAATTCCAGTAGTCCTACAAAAGGAAACACGTGTTTGAATTTTATTAGATAAAGAAAGTAGCTAGCTTGATGGCCAAGCAATATTTAGTGGCCTCATTGAATACTTTGAATTTGCCAAGAAGAAAACCGAAATTAGAAAATCCAGGATTTAAATGTTTAGTAATGATGATTAGAAGCTATATAGTGCATGTTTCATAAGTTGATTTTCTATTTTTTGTGTTGTACCTTTTTTCAGTCTTTTCTGCAATCTGTAATATCTCTTGGACTATTTTCTCCACAATCTATATTTCATGAATTTCCTCCACTGGGTCATACTTAGACTAATATTCCGAGGCAATATGCAGGTAAATTTCAAGCCACGAGTTTTTCGCACGTACTCTCTCTCTACTTATATGAGAGGGACATAGCGCTTTGATGTCAATCCTACAGCTTCTTGATCGGCAATTCATTTCAAAAAGTTATATTTGTCAGGTTCATCTACCATTTGTGATTGAAATCTTTAACCACAGTCATTCCATTAGTTTCATGGTATGCGATTCCCAATTATTTCATCAGGTTCTAAACTCCCCATTTGGTTTTCTACTATCAAAGAGTTACCTTCTAGTGGCAAATGGCGAGAGGTATTGTACAACTACAATGACATAAAACGAGCAGGTGTTCAGCTGACAGACTCTTCAATATTCCCTCCCATTCTCAAAGCTTGTTTAGCTCTCTCCTTTAGATGTGGAAAATCTGTCCATGCATCCCTGGTTAAGCAGGGTTTCGAATCATACCCCTCTGTGCAAAATTCCATAATGGATTTTTATGCAAAATCTGGTGCCTTGAGCTCTGCAGTGGGTGTTTTTGATTGCATGAAGAAAAAAGATTCAGTTTCATGGAATATAATCATTCATGGGCACCTTCATCTAGGTGCATCCAACGAAGGATTGGGGTTGTTTATCCAGGGTAGGGAGGTTGGATTTGAACCTAATATCTCTACAATTGTGCTTGTTATTCAGGCATATCATAGACTTCAAGCTTTTGACAATGGATTGAAATTTCATGGTTATCTGATTCAAAGCGGGTTTTGGAGCCTAACTTCAGTACAGAATTCTATTTTGAGTATGTATGTAGACATTGGAATGGTGTTTGCAAGAAAGCTTTTTGATGAAGTACATGATAAAGATGTGATTTCTTGGACTGTGATGATCGGAGGATATACACAAAGTGATGAGAGTTTGTTTGCTTTAGAGTTGTTTAAACAGATGGTATCAGAGTCTGGAATTAAAATGGACGGACAAATAATGGTAGGCGTGCTTAAAGCCTATGCTAATTTAGGGAATATTAGAATGGCAAAATTAGTTCACGGCTTCATTGTCTCAAGAAATTTAGACTATGATCTGTTTGTTGGAAATTCTTTGATCGATTTGTATTGCAAGTGCAGTGATATTGATTCTGCCTTTAGAGCATTCAGTGAGATGCCTCAGAAAAACATCGTGTCATGGAATACTCTGTTATCTGGATTTGTTCGTAATCAGAAGTATTCAGAAGCACTTATGGTTTTTCATTTGATGGGAAACGAAGGAGTTGATTCAGATGAGGTGACTATAGTTAATCTACTTCAAATATGCAAGTATTTAGTGCATCTGCATCAATGCCAGTTGATTCACTCTAGAATACTTCGGAAAGGATTTGAATCTAATGAGTTGGTTATAAATTCTTTAATTGATGCGTATGCAAAATGTGATCGAATTATTTATGCATGGAGGCAATTCTGCCAAATAAAGAAGCGAGATGCAGTTACCTGGAGCACAATGATCTCAGGGTTCACTAACTGTGGCATGCCTGATGAAGCAATTGCTGTTTACCGAGAGATGCATCTTTCAGAAGAAAACCCAAACCATGTTACCCTGATAAACCTGCTTGAGGCTTGTGCACTTTCTTCTGAACTTAGAAGATCAAAGTGGGCTCATGGAATTGCTATTCGCATGGGCTTGGCATCAAATGTGGCAGTGGGAACTGCAATACTTGATATGTACTCAAAATGTGGGGCAATAGAGAAATCACGAAGAGCCTTTGACCAAATTCCCCAGAAAAACATCGTGTCATGGGGCGCAATTATTGCAGCACATGGCTTGAATGGACTCCCACATGATGCTCTAACTTTGCTCTCAGAGATGAAAGTGCATGGTTTGAAGCCCAACCTGATAACAGCACTCTCTGTGTTATCTGCATGTAGCCATGGAGGTTTGGTCGAGGAGGGACTCTTCCTTTTCAAAGAATTGACAGAAAATCACGGTGCTGAACTTAGGTTAGAACATTACTCATGCCTTGTGGATTTGTTGGCTCGAGCTGGAAAGCTTGATAGTGCATTTAATATGATTACGAAGATACCCGCTGGAATGAAGCCTGGTGCTAGTGCATGGGGGGCGCTTTTGAGTGCTTGTAGGAACTATGAGAACACTGAGCTCGGTGCAGGTGCTCTTGATCAAGTTCTTGAATTGGAGCCATCAATTTCTGCTGGATATTTACTTGCATCAAACATCTATGCGGCTGGTGGTTCATGGGTTGACGCCTCCAGGATGAGATGGATGGTGAAGGAGAGAGGCGTAAAAATGGTTGCTGGTTACAGTTTGGTGCATATAGATAACAAGCCACATAGATTTGTTGCAGGAGATAAAAATCATCCCATGTCTGATGAGCTATACTCTGTTATTGAGCAAATGCACTCGTGTATGAACATGGATACAAGAGCTCACACTCCCTCTGTACATCACAATTCTCTTTACACGTGAGAAAGAAAATTTGAACCAGCATAGAGTTCTCTGTGCAGAAGAGCAGAAGTTAAGGTTTGACGTGGAATCAAATACGCTCAAAGCTATAGTGGTTCTCCCTGCACGTGTGACGTCCTAATGATTCCATGTAAGAAAGGCTTTTATATCTCTGAAATCTGAATTACTAAAGAGTTGGGCATGTTAAGCGTTTTTTGCTCCTCTATTTCTTCTCTCCATATTTTCCTCAACAGCTGTTTAGTCAGAAAAGGTTATTACACATATGGTTGCTTGTTTCTTTTATGAATGTTTCGTGCTAGTCGGGGGTATAGTAGATGATGCTAATCAGGTTTTTGGTTCATAGGATTTGTCTGCATTTATGTGTGATTTTTGAATTTTCGTAAAGGTACCTTTCTTTCATGCTTTCTTATTGGAAGTAGTAATTTTTTTTTTTTTTTTGCTGGATTCTATTGTTTTATCTGGTGACATCCAAATTCATTGATAACTACCTGATTGTCGAAGTAAAACTGTGTTTTCTTGCAAATTCTCAGGCATAAACACGAGTATCAACTTCAACTCTTCCCAATATTGATGGGCATTCTATTAAACAGATGTTTGCCCCGAGCAGAAACACCTCTTCCACGAGTATCACCAGTCTGACCAGTAAACTCGAGTGCCAGGTGCATAGCATAATGCTTCTTATGTTCAAGGCGTAGTGCATATTCTTTGATCCTTCCGGTATTACGACATGAAATAAGGACAAGGCAGGCTCTAGAGCTGATTCACTAAGACAAGTGTAACAGTCTAATTGTCCCTCATCGCTTGTGAAATGTCTTTCTAATGGGCTTATAAGCATTCTGATCATCCTCATCTTTCTAGCTGGTTTTAAAGGTGAATTCTACCTACAAGAATTGACATCCACCCGATGCAAGATATACAATTAGCGGGCCAGGGAGCTCGAGACGACCAACAAAGGTTGGTTACACATGAAAGCTACAATTTCAAAAGCTAAGTATACTTCATGGGGTAACTGGAAATTGCTTTCTTATAATTTGCCATTCAAGAAGAGTTGAGTAGAGATTATCAACATTGTTCCGTTGGGTTTGTTTGGCCGTTACAAGACCATTTATGTTCCGGATGCTTGGTTGTTGACAAATAAAGATTTTAGCGGGTATAGTGATGTGTCAAAATTTTAATGTTGGGAGTTTTAGGTCAACATATTTACTAAGAATAACGCTAGGCTCCAAGTACATTACTGTCGAATTAAGTTGGAATGAAGTTTCATTCATCAGCAATAAGGAGTGGATTTCACTGTCTGGTGATGATAAATAGCATCACTTTACTGAATTTCTTCTGTGATGTTCACTATCGTCTAGACGAGTGCTAATGATGCCAACTGTTACATAGCATTACTTGAGAATCACAATCGGTGGCTAGTAGTTGAACCAATGACATAGGAACACAATTTTTTTTTTTTTTTTTGGTTCGGCTTAGTATTTGGGTCGAGTCTGAAAAATGTGAATAATAATGAAAAAAATAATGGCATTTAAAACAAATTTGCAGGAGTATTCATTAATTTGCTTTAAAGACGGGCAAAACAATCTAATTAAAATAATTAGATCCTCTCCTCCAACAATTAATTAATTTCGACCAAAAAAGGCATCTTCTTGTTGTCCTCTGGACCCACCAAACAAATACTAGGCTGTGCCAGCCTTCCACGTGTCACTATTCCCCAATCCCGCGTTATGGCCCCATTAATTTTTTTATTTTTATTTTTTCACTTTAAAATTAAAGAGAGTTAGGTCAACCGAGCACGTACCTTAATCACACGCAATTATAAAAACGCGTTCCAAAAGAATCTCTTAATTAATTATTCCATAATTCAAAGACGCGTTAAGTTTTAATGAATTAATTCTATAATTGCATACTTTTCCTTAATCTTTCAATAAAATATCAATCGACGGTCTTTTTCAAACGCACGTTTCATCTAGAGCCACTGAATTTTCAGCGAAATCTTAATCGGTTACTACACTTCAATTTAGTTTCAAACTTCACGTTATATCACTTATGTTATTTTTCGTCCGTCGGACCGAAAAAATAATTAGTTCACATTCAAAATGTAACTAACTCTCAACGAGATACCTTAGAAACGAAAGCCTCCTGTTTGGTGCAATAAAAAATCATATTTTTAGCAGATTTTAATAAAAGGTGATGAAATGTATGATTAAAATTTTGTAACTCTCATGAAATGTATAGTTAAAATTAAATGTTAACTTTAACTTAAATTTTAAATCACGCCAAACATGGAAAAATGATGCAAATGACGATATCTTTATATTGGAATTTTTATTTTCATTTTCATTTTACTCTTATATATCATGAGATAGTGATAAGTAAACTGGTCCAGCAAATAAAAGATTCATTGTGGTATAATTACCGATTAATTTTTATTTTATTTTTTATCAATTTGAGAGAGATTTCAGTGAAAGTTCAACGATCCAATTGAGATAAATTAAAATT
>CAIGRK010068191.1:0-10596 GCA_903798315.1 Fraxinus greggii
AAAAAAAAAAAGGGGGCTCAAATATGCTCTCAATGTGTGGATAAAAAAAGAAGAAAAAGTATTTAAATTTACGTGTAATGTCATTTTAGTAAAAATGTGTGATTAATAAAAAAAATAAATAAATTATAATTTAATGAGCAATAACGATGCAACAATAGTTAAAATAAACAAAACTCACATATAAAACTTTGTCGTCTAAAGCCAAAGCATCTATAAAACCTACCCAAAACACACAAATTCACTTCCAAACTCTTGTTCATTTCCCCCTCTTTCAAATCTTTACCATGGATTCCCTTAGCTGTGCAGCCTCAGATCTCCTCCCCTTACTAGGCAACAGCCCAAACGCCACCGCGGCGGCAGAGTTCATTTGCAACCGCTTCACGGCGGTTTCCACCAAGCTCTCCGATGCCACATATGCCATTGACAACACATACCTGCTCTTTTCTGCATACTTAGTTTTTGCCATGCAACTAGGTTTTGCTATGCTGTGTGCTGGTTCTGTGCGTGCCAAGAACACCATGAACATTATGTTGACCAATGTTCTTGATGCTGCCGCCGGTGGCCTCTCCTACTACCTTTTTGGCTTTGCTTTCGCATTTGGCGCTCCGTCGAATGGATTCATTGGCCGTCATTTTTTTGGACTTAAGGAATTTCCTTCGGCGTCGTTTGATTACAGCTATTTTCTGTATCAGTGGGCTTTTGCCATCGCCGCTGCAGGTAATATTATAAGGAATCACACTGCTTGTACACTTAAATGTGTACACTTTTGATGACACTTGTTATGTGTCAAAAATCTAATCATTGATTGAAAAATGTATTCACAAAATTAGTGTACCCAAATCCGTCAACACACAGGAGTGAAAACCAAAGTGTACATATAGCGGGTTCGTAATTTTTTGATGACATATGAAGTTATGGGTGATGGTCAAATTTGAATCTAGGCAAACATGTTTGGCTAAGCTTAAAAGTAAGTCGATTAACTTGATTTCTAAAGTAAATTTTTGTTATTAATCAATTATATTTTGTATCAGGTATTACTAGCGGGTCCATAGCAGAAAGGACACAATTTGTGGCATACTTGATATACTCCTCATTCTTGACTGGCTTTGTGTACCCTATAGTGTCACACTGGTTCTGGTCAGGGGATGGTTGGGCTAGCGCGGCTAAATCCGATAACAACCTTCTTTTTGGGTCCGGTGTCATCGATTTTGCTGGTTCAGGTGTGGTGCATATGGTTGGTGGCATTGCTGGTCTATGGGGAGCTCTTATTGAAGGACCGAGAATTGGTCGGTTCGATCGGAGTGGTCGGTCCGTGGCATTGCGTGGCCACAGTGCTTCTCTAGTAGTCTTGGGCAGTTTCTTGCTATGGTTTGGGTGGTATGGTTTTAATCCTGGTTCTTTTTTGACAATCTTGAAGTCATATGGTACTAGGGGGACTTATTATGGCCAATGGAGTGCGATCGGGAGGACAGCTGTCACCACGACATTAGCCGGGAGCACGGCTGCACTAACGACATTGTTTGGGAAGAGACTTTTGGTTGGCCATTGGACTGTAACCGATGTATGTAACGGTTTATTGGGAGGATTTGCTGCAATTACCTCAGGATGTTCAGTGGTCGAACCATGGGCAGCTATCGTATGTGGTTTTATCGCGGCTTGGGTTTTAATAGGTTTCAACAAGTTGGCTGAAAAATTGAAATACGATGATCCACTAGAGGCAGCACAACTCCACGGAGGATGTGGTGCGTGGGGTGTATTATTCACCGGATTATTCGCAAAGAAGGCGTATGTGAACGAGGTTTACCCCGGACGGCCGGGTAGACCATACGGGTTGTTCATGGGTGGTGGTGGGAAGCTTTTGGGTGCCCAAATCATCCAAATTCTGGTAATTTTTGGGTGGGTCACGGTCACCATGGCTCCGCTTTTCTATGCATTACACAAATTGAATCTACTAAGGATTTCAAGTAAAGATGAAATGGCTGGAATGGACTTGACAAGGCATGGTGGATTTGCTTATATATACAATGATGAAGATGAAAATTCGAATTTGCCTCAATTCAAGATGACTCGAATCGAACCCACAAACGCTCCTACGCCCGATCGCCAGTCCAACACTATCGTGTAGCTTGGTCGACGTGCCACCAATTATACAAAACTTATCGAGCCTTTGGTTTATTAATATTAGAGCGTCATAGAGAGGAACAAGTGGTAGGCTTTTAATAAGTCAATTACTTTTGTATAATCCCCATTTGTTGATGTTTGACAATGGGGTTGTTCTATATAGCTTGCTTTACTGCTAGTTTGAAAACTGAAAGTAATGGTATGACATATGAGCTAAATATTTGTAAATAAATATCATTATCTAATGGTGTTCAAAATTATCTAGTATGGTCATGTTTAATGTAGATTTTTTCAAAATATATTTTGTGAAAAATGAATTTTTTGAAGAATGCGTAATTAAAAAATGTAGAGAAATTATAAAATCATGTGCAAAATTATTTCATTAGGAGAACGTATAGTTAAAAATGAATTTAAAAAAAAACTATTTTAAAATATACGTGCCAAACATGAGCTAAGTTTCATTCGTGGATGTTTCTTTGAAGAGAAATCGAAGACGTTAAACCACACAGTTTTCACAATAAAAGAATATATTCTTAGATGATGAACTCTCTTGCCTTCGAGATAGCAGACAAAATTGTAAGATCCCAGAGAAAATTTTGCTGACCCAATAATTTTCACCGCTTTTAAAACATTTTTAAAAGCAAATTTAAATCAGAATTTTCGGTTTTTGCAATAAAGGTTAAAATAAAAGTGAAAAAACCATACAAAAAACAGTAAATTTTAATATTTGGTGCAAAATGAAATGCTCCAAACTAAAGCTCTATAATTTAAACTTACGAATTTTCCTACTTTACCAGATGATTTTACCATAATCAAATTGTCAAAATGAGTTGGTAGATTGTGATTGGACGGTTGGAAAATGTTTTTGGCTCAACTGTTAATGAAATGCTGCCAAGTATTAATCTGACATAATTTTGGTAAAATCAATCTGGTAATGTAGCATATATGCTCCAAGAGAATGGTCAAAACTCCTGTAATCATCCTGTACTTTGAACTTTATATGCTACAAGAAAATGGTGAAAACTCTACTGTAAACATCCTGTAATTCAAGAATAATACCAATGTATATTCAATCAAAATCTATAAAGAATTACTGGCAGTTCTCAGCAATTCTAAGTGCCATCATGGATTTGTAAGTCGCCAAGTCAGCATTTTCAGTGAGTGTCTGGGCTCGATGGCGTTTCAGAATAGCAAACACTTCTAACCTGTTTGCTTCAGCTTTAGCTTCTTGCACTTTTAAGAAGTTTTTCTGTTGCTCCAAAGCATCTTGTTCGGCAGCAGTTGCTATAAGATTCAATGCTCATTCATTACATTTAATATCGTAGGAAATAGAAGTTAAATTCATGAAAATGTTTCATTAGCTTAAAGCTTTCGGTCGAGATGGTACAACATAACATCATAACAGACAGAGATCTGAATTCAAGTCTTGACGCTACCTATGGATGAAAATTTTAGCATATGTTAATAAATTTCTCCCCCTTTTAATAACTTGAGCATTTTTGCACTAGGAGTAAGCAAAAATAGCTTCATTAATGACTTCAATAGATTTCAAAACCACTGGATCAGATTACAAGAAAGACTAAAGAATTCAAGAATTGCATTTATAAAAAGATAAATCGGTCAAATTTTAACACGATGACAGAAAAACTCTTCTGAAGAAATAACAAAAGTCACAGTAGTCATCCATGCAACCTACTATAAAAGATGCATGTAACAAAACCATAAATCCAGTAATACTTGTAACAAATATGGTTAAAAATGTGTACTACTGACATCACTAAACGGTATATATCTCATGAACACGAATATGAGAATACACGAATTATTCTTTCTTGACAATTAAACTTATGTTAACAGGTGTAAGTACATACAAGCACGTATTAAGAAGACTACCTCATATTGAATATCCCATAAATGCATAAATTGAACAGATTGAGCACCGATAGAACCAGAACTACAGAAACTACAAGTTACTGATGGCACTCACCTTGCAAGAAAGGAGGTTGTTTGCCTCTCCCGGGCTGAGTTCCATGTCGTTTGAATGATCTTTTCTTCCGCAAAACAGTCTTTGGGATCACTTTAGTTCTTCTAGGCTTGTAAATCTATCATGCAAACAAATCATTTCTAACTTAAGATAACCAAACCGATGAATGGATCAGCAAGAGAATAAGAAAATATCTTTTTGGTACTTCTTTTAGTACATAAAAGATTAAGGCCAAAAATAGAATAAAACAAGCCAAAATTGAAGCATATCTTAGCAAAATATACAAGCTTTCCGTCTAAGACGTCTACAGAACAACACTTATTTAGGTACCACTTAAACCTTTTAGAAGCGGTTTCAGACTGAAAAAACAGATTATACTAACCAGATGGAATAATTAATTAATGTTGAAACCGATTGTTTTGACTTTTAATTAGTTATTCAACTGGTTTTTAACAATACCGTGGCACACCTTTATATTTTTCATAGAAAAAATAAGGAGAGGAAAAAGAGAGAGAAAAAGATTGGAAGGAAATATAAAAGAAGAAAAAAATGTCATAAAAACCAAAAAAGTTAATGAAAATGACCATGTCCATATTAAAACGAGAATTTGGAACAGTCAAATTGAGACAAAGGTCGTCAGGTAATGTGAAAAAGGAAAATAAATCTCAAAAAAGTGCACAGTAAATTTATTAACAAGTCCAAATGGTAAATACATGAAAGGGAAGAATCCATGTTCCTGAGCGCAGTCTTGCCTTGATTGCTTGACCAAATATAAAAAAATTATAACACGCAGCATACATTATAATTTTAGAAATTGTGCATAAACTTGGGTCCATTTGTACCCTGTTTAGCCATTTGCTATGTGTACCTGTTTTTCTCATATGTCAAGCTCACAAGCTTTTGCAAATTTACAGTCAGCACCATCCGTGTCTTTTAGAGAGAGAGAGAGAGAGAGAGAGAGAGAGAGTGTGTGTGTAAGAATAAAATGCCCGGCCATAACAGCTACAACTTTTTCCACTGTAATATCAGCTCTAGCATACGATGTTACCAGAACAATATTGGCATGTTTTGCAACATAGATTAGCTAGCACTGGACATATTAAGAAAGAAAAATAAAAACTAAAATCTTGTTTTTTGTACTGTCTAACATGGTCTACAACTGCATACGTAACGGGCAATAATTTTTTTATGGCAAACAGGAAAAGCTTTTACCGACTTTTGTATTACCTGGAAAATCCTTACTAATGCTGAATGTTTTTGCCTTCGCTTTTGAATCCAATAACTACGCACAGCATCCATAACTTCCTTTCTTTCAAGATCCATTCCTACACTATCAACCACTTTCTCATCAGACCAATCATCTGCATTACTGTGAAAGCCTCTTTCAAATGCATCAATTATCAACTCAAATCTCTCAGGCGTGACAAGCTGATGAAGCTCCTTTTCTACATTGAATTTATTATTGAACTTGTTCAGCCACTCCTCGTCCTCGAAATCCATGTCATAATTGGCAGTTCTCTTTTCCAAAGCCCTGGCTAGTTCATCATCTTTTACAGTAATGTATGAATCAGGTCTGACATATGGGATGTCCGTATATGGAGGGTCCACTACCTCACGTACCCCAGGAACAGGAATGATATTTGTCGCGGGCACCTGTACATTGTGATTGTAGCATTTCTTGTATAGTTCCTTGAAAATCAACCAATCTTGTTTACAAGGAAATTCGAGCTTCCAATTACTGTCCCCGCTCCATATTATGGCATGAGTTACACGATTGAAACTAGATGGCCTCATATCTTTTAGCGCACTGAGGTTATATCGTTCTATCCCGCCCTTCTTAACTGCAAGAAACCAGTTTTTCGAAGCAGATACTTCTAAGGTAATGATGGCTCCTTCTTCCTTATAACATTTGTCCGTTTCAACAACTAATACGTTAGCAATACAACTATTAGCACCTATATCTTCTTGTGTTGACCCCACAATAATAGAATTTAAGGTTTTGATATTTATGGTGGAACTGCCCTCTATAGAACTCTGAAGTAGATGGCCGGTTGGTGTAATTGAGGATTGGAAACCATCACGTCTACCTCTCTGGGCACGGAAAACTGAAGGAGGCCTACCTCTCCTGCGCCTCAGAGAAGTCCTCGGTTTCTGAATACCGTGGCCGGTTCTTAATTGATTATTTTGAACAGGCAATTTAGACAATCCAACGGTTGAATGTGATAATTCCCTCCACCCAGAATCGTCAATCTCCGATGACACCATGGTGCAATTGGATTGATCTGTCCCAGAAGGAATGTCAGAGGAGTGTTCCTCATCATAATCTGTCATTTTCTTAACCTTCCAATTTGCAACAAAAGGATGCATCACAATAATGGCCATACGTGCAGATCTAAGATGCATACTCGAATGCAAGAGCATAAAGGAAAATGGAACTGCAGAATAATCCACTGCAAACACCGGCATCGAAGAACTGGATTCTGAAATTATGCAAAATCCAGGTTTTTCAATGGAAGTAGGGTGCTGAAACGTGGAGAAGAAAGAATAAATCAACATAAGCCCATTACAGCAATCAGATAAAATTAAACTGATAACTCAAGACCCATTTATTATGAAATGAACTCCTTAACTCACCACTCTTCAAATGAAAAAACCCATCCCACACACACACCAAAAAAATTCACAATTATAACAATAATTGCTTATTACTTACGCTATATAACTTTGAAAATGCCAAGCAAATGCCAACAGTCCAGTATCATCATTAGAAAATATTAAAAATTTTTATAATTCAGGGGTGCATCGACCCCAACTGAACAAGTAACTAAGGACCATAACCAATTAAATTTTGTTAAATTACCTTCAAAAATCGAATACCATGTAAAGAAAAAGCATGGGAAATGGGCTCCGAGAATACAAATACACAGAGAGCCTGTAATCCAAACTCAACCCTCCGTAGGTACCTCAATACAGAGTTCAAGAACGAAGCCATCAAATGACCACTATCACCAGAAGGCTCAGCAGCGACAAGAGCAAGTTCTCGACACCTGGTATCATAATCTTGTAATTCACCACACGATTCAAGTTTCTTCCTCCATTTTTTCCTCGCAAACTTCTTGCCAAACCTCATATCCTCTGAAATGCAAGTACTTTTTGACTCCATCCTCTTTCTCTTTCTACTATACACAATTCCATACATCCTGTCCTCATTTGTTGCCTCCACCGCGCCCTCAACCTCCCAAGTTTCTAATTTGCTTTCTGTAACCATTTTCATGGGGAGATCGTTTTCACTTTCATCCCATGTGCTTCCCTTGCCAGGGTTACCGGCGTCTCCTCTACCTTCCCCGGAATTGTCCGCAAGTTCAATCCACTCATTATCCCCATTGGTCGTTCTAATGTACTTCCCGCCCTCTACGAGTCCCCTCCATACCCTCCTTCCTGACTGCAAGACCGTCCCGAACACCCTCGTACTCCATCTCATTCCCACTGAAGGCATGAATGAGTAATAAATGGGAAAAACGCCAGAATCAATCTTCCTAGTCGCTTTTCTTTGTTTCGCACCGCCTTAAAAGAACAAAACTTGGTTTAAAGCCAAACCCATCGAGTTATGATAATGATAAGCCCTCAATTTCTTTTTATTTATACCTTTTTTTGGCGGCTACGTCCTCAAATCCAGTTGATTATGGGAAAAACTTCGAGAAAAAACAGTCATTTACCAGCCGAGTTGACTCAGTACGTGACCCGAGTTTATTTTCGAACAGAGAATCAAGAACTCAGCAACTCATTTACAGGCTTCAACATCCCGCTGCAAGAAACTGTCCAACCAACCCAAACTCGGATCCCAGACACCGTACTCGGTCCCAACTCATTATCCTCACGATTTTAACTCAATCAATGCGATCCACAAACTCCTGCCCTTCGTAGCATGCAACAAAATTCCCTATGTTCCTAACTTAAACTCGGTCACCACCTCAGTTGACTCGGTTCAATTTAACCCAACTCACCCCCGGACACCAATCACACCACGGACACTTTCACCACATGTTCTTTGTAATACAAAAGAGCCCATCAAATAATTCCTTCCATCATCTCATTGAACACTCATTTGACTACTTTCCAAAAAATTCCATAAATTTTTTTTTTTCTCAAAAATATTTAACAAGAAGGGCCTAAGGAGAAAATCGAAATTAAATTTCTCTCAGGTTTTAGTTCATTGTTTTGTGGAGGTTGTGCAGTTCACGTTAAGCCGGCTGCGGGTAAACCGTAAATGGTGTTTCTGCCTGCCAGGTTGTAGGGCTTATGAGCTTAAATACAAACCAGTAGTGACCTGTGACTGATAAGATGGCCGTCGATAAAAAGATTTGACGGATGAGATTTTAGAAAATTCTTGGACTTCTGTCAATAGTTCGAGCAGTCGTAGAAGATTTAAATGACGTGCTTGGCCAATCATAAAAAAGTTTCCACATAAATAAGTAAATTTTACGTAAATAATGTTTGTATTTAGATAGTTTTAAATAAGTTAATTATTTTTAGTTCGAGCAAGCAAATGGCTAGCGAGGTCGAGAAACTACAATGAAGGGAAGAATAGAAGTTCCATAAGAATATAACGAAAGATACATGTTTTACAATCTTCATCATGCATGCAGGTTTGATCCGAACTATTTAAATTATCTAAGGCTAGTTGTTTTCGTGGTTATTTTTTATTAAATATAATATTTTGAACTTTTTATCAATTATGGTTTATCATTCTATATTCTTGCGTGAATCGATAAATTGTAATCGATATTATTTTGTTTAGTCATTTCTTTCTACATCAGTTCATATCAGACACAATCATGTTCTTGAGAGAGACATGCTAGTGTCCGTGAAGCTTTCTAGGATGTAATTCAATATCAAATGAACATATGGCACAAATTTATCAACGAATTTTTCTGTTGGAGCAAATGGATAGTTGAAGGCACAACAATGGATATTGTTGGGTGCAATTGAAGGTGATCAACTTGAGGAAAGTGACTACGGGGTAGACACGACAGAGTTGTGGGTGGCGCAATAATTGATGTGAAGTCAATTTTAGAGGATTCAAGCAATGGCGATTATCATTTTGTCTCTTTCAATCTCGATGGACTAATTAATGTTAGATTAGGTGAAGATTACAACGATGCGCCTATTTCTGACATTGTAATTGAAAATGAAGACCCAGTGACTATCACCACTATCGAATATGTTTATATATGCAAAATCGATGAGAGACGAATTGGTTTAGCCAAGATCTAAGAAGTCGGATTTGAGACCTTGCGAAACATTGAAACATCTAATGATGGAAATAGTCCAAATAACGTATATCTTTTCAAGAAGAATCAAAGCATGCATATCAAGATGGAAAATAATACATTAAATGGAGTAAAGTTAGTGACTGGTGTAAATTTGCAAAAAATCCAACATGCATTTATTGGTTGATGCTACTTTTTATTCACTTGCCATCCAAGGATACCATGGGAATTGGGAGCTGAAGCAGGTTGGTTTGGAGGACACCATTCTATTACTAAAATTTTCGATCACTTGCAAAAAGCCTTCAAGGATGAAGCAGTTGGGGTAATGATTAATGAAATCCTTATTGAATGAAGTATCACGATTACGAGGTATCAGATGAGATTGCGGCACAAGATCTGAGGACAAATCTTCTCCAAATTGACGAGTGTGATACAATATAATGTGATATCTTATTTTAATTACTTCTTTGTTTCGAATTTATTCTGTCTTCCAAGTATTTCTCTCTTTCTGTCTTCTTTCTTTCTTTCTTTCTTTCTTTCTTTTTTCCCCCCAATTGCCCTTATATTGTAGTCATAGGGTTTTTTTTCTAGGGTTTATCATTTTTATTGGTTGTTTTTTGAATTTAGTAAAATATTTGGAGCTTTTGGCCCAATTGTTGATGTCTTTCGATATTCTTGCCCGAATTAACTCATTGTTATCAGAGTTATTGTTCTTGCTCAATTATGCTTAAATCACAGTTAGATCCTTTTCTAGTATAGGTGTCAGATAGATGGACCGTCCAGACCCGTGAAAATCGGCCCAGATCGACCCGGACCGCGGGCCAACCCGTGACCCGAGCGGGCAGGCCACGAGCCAAAGAGGTGTGACCCGCGGGCTTCGCGGGTTGCACCTTCAGGGCCGCGATTAACCCGCTGGCCCGTGAAAAAAAATTAAAACAATTTGAAAAAAAGGAGGCTCCCCACTCCCTAGGCTGCCAGATTCCCAAAAGCAAAGCTACCTGGCTTGTGGGGAAAAATGGGGGACGGCCAGAACCTGGCTGCTAGCTAGCACCTGCCAGTCTGCTTGCATGCAGGCCGCACCTGCAAGCAGGCTCCGCTACGGCGTAGCCTGCATGCTATAATTTTTAAATTTTTTTCTACCGGTAATATCATATTTTCATCTATAAATTTCAGTTAATTGGTATTATTTATCTCACTTGTAACCTTCCAAAAAATTATACT
>CAIGRK010068272.1:0-11076 GCA_903798315.1 Fraxinus greggii
GATCGCCATATCGTCAACCGTAGCTTGAACAAGCAATGCCATCACTTTTTTCACCTACTTTGTCCTCGATCGAGTCATCGATCCTTCTTCCACTAGCAATGGATCCTTCCCTGGACTTGTCCTTGTTTCGATGGTACCTTGGATCAATCAGAGTGTTACCTCAATTCCTTAAGAAAGGCTGAATCTCGAGGAGTTAACATGGTGCTCTTTGATGCTGAAATATTTCACACCCCTGAAGAAGGGCAAACCCCTGTACAAGAAGAATATGTCGAAATTGTAGAAGCTTTTTTATAAAGCTGACCTGAAAAGATAGCCCTGGACGAATTGGATCCCAGAATCATTGAATTTGAATTACAAACCAATTCAATGGAGGAACTGGAAACTTTTCCATTGGATCCCCGAGATACCTCCAAAGTTCTACAAGTGGGGAAATATTTGGGATACGAAGCAAATAAAGAACTGAAAGACTTCCTCCGCAAGAACTCAGATGTCTTTGGATGGAAACATGAGGAAATGATCGGAATAGACCTAAAGTTCAGTTGCCACCACTTACGAATTGATCCAAACCAAATCCCGTACAAGCAAAAAAAGAGAGCACTAAATGCGGAGAGATATAATACTTTAAAGGAAGAAGTGGAAAAACTGATTAGCAATGGATTCATCAGGGAAGCCATCTATCCGAAGTGGATATCCAATGCCATGCTGTGAAGAAACACAATGGCAAGTGGAGAGTGTTCATTGACTTCTTCGATCTCAATCAGGCCTACCCAAAAGGATAGTTTCCCACCTCATCAAATTGACCAATTGGTAGGTTCTACTGCTGGACATGAGCTATTAAGCTTTATTGATGCTTATTCGGGTTATAATCAAATTCCCATATACCCAAAGGACGAGGAAAACACTTCTTTCATCATGGATAGGGGGCTATATTGTTATAGACCTTTGGACTAAAGAATGCTGGAGTCACCTACCAGAGGCTAGTAAACAAGATGTTTGCTGATCAGCTCAGCAAAACGATGAAATTCTACATTAACAACATGCTTGTAAAGAGCCTCCAAGCAAGGGACCATGTGATGGTTAATGGTTAGGCCATAGTTGACTTCGTAGCTGTAGTTGACTTCTTAGCTGAATTAGCTAGGGCCCCTGAAATAGAAGTAAATATGGAACTGGTGGAGCCTCCCACTTGGAACCTCTTTGTTGATGGGTTATCTGGAGAAGCTAGCTCAGGGGCATGAGTAGTCTTGGAGAGTCTAAAGGGCCATAAGCTTAACAATGCATTAAGGAGAAGCTGGGTTAGGGGTAGGAGTAGTCTTGGGTTCAAAGCATCTAACAATATAGCCGAATATGAAGCGCTCCTAGAAGGCATTCATTTTGCTAAGGAATTGCAGTGAAAAGGTTGGCCATCAACAGCGATTCACAATTGTTGGTAAATCATGTCAATGGTAATTTTTTAGCCAGGGATAAACACATGGCGGCATACCTGAAATTAGTCTTGACTTTCCTCCCCAACTTTAAAAAACTCGAACTGACACAAGTGCCCTGTTTTGAGAACTTCCAAACCAAACGCTCTATCGAAGCTAGTCAGTAGTAAGGATTTCGAACTCCTTAAAGTGGTCTCCATAGAACATCTAGCTGAACCCTCAATTACAAGGGAGGAAGAAGTAATGTGGACTGAAGACACCCTATTGTGGATAAACCCCATTATTGCTTTCCTCAAAGAACAGACTGTCCCATGCAATGAAGACAAAGCCGACTTCGAAGAAAGGCTACCAACTTCATCCTGAGGATGATATGTTATACAAGCGAGGTTTCTCATCACCCCTCCTCAGATGTATAGGATGTGAAGAAGTGAACTATATCCTAAAAGAAATCCAAGAGGGAGTTTGTGGCAACCACTCCGAAGAGCCAGCACTAGCACATAAGATACTCAAACAAGGATATTATTGGCCCACCTTGAAATGGGACTCAATGCAATTTGTACATAAATGTGATACATGCCAGCGTTTCTCCAATGTGCAAAGGCGACCCTCACAAGAACTCACAGTTTTATCAAGCCCTTGGCCATTTGCTAAGTGGGAAATTGATTTCATAGGCCCATTGCCTAGGGGGAGGGAGAATACATGCTTCGCCATCGTAGCAGTTGACTATTTCACAAAATGGATCGAAGTGGAATCTTTGGCTAAGATTACCGAAGTGAACACTTCCAAGTTCCTTTGGAAGAATATCATATGTAGGTTCGGCATCCCCCACTCTGTTGTTTCGGATAATGGAAAATAGTTCAATAATAAGAAGATCAGAGATTTGCGTAATGATCTCAGAATTAGGAAGCACTTCTCAACACCACATCACTCCCAAGCAAACGAGCATGTTGAAGCTGTCAACAAAACCATCAAGCTCACCTTGAAGAGAAAGCTAGACACCTCAAAGTAGGTGTGGGTTGATGAACTCCCCCAAGTCCTTTGGGCCATACGAACAACCAGTAGGATTGCAACCAAAGAGACTCTATTCTCCATGACTTACGGAGCTGAGGCCATGAGCCCGATAGAAGTTGGAGTACCTTTACCCTGTCACATCCATTTCAATGAAGTAACTATTGATGAACTAAGAAAGTTCGAACTCAAACTCCTTGAGGAGAAAAATGATGCCTCTTAGGTGAAACTCGCTTCTTACTAGCGCAAAATGATGTGTTACTACAATGCCAAGGTGAAGAAAAGGGCTTTTCGCATTGGCAATTTGGTATTCCAGAAAGTTTTTCCATCCTCGAAGGAACCATCAACAGGAACATTGGTCCCTAACTGGGAGGACCCATATCGTATTGCGAAGAAAGTTTGACCTAGTACATATAAGATCGAAAACTTGGAAGGAAAAATGATGCCTCATCCTTGGAATATTGAACATATGAGGAAGTATTATCAGTAGGGAAGTTGTGAAGGCCAACTCTAGTCATGTAAATATTTTGCTAATGAAGTGAAACCGATTATCACTTCGTTGTTGCTTCTGCAAATAGATGCCCTTGCCGAGGTGTGTAACATCCCCACGGGGTTACCTCAATCAAGGATGACCTCTTTGATAAGAGAGGCGCGTGACACTCCCACTGGGGTCGCCTCATCAGTACACCGTAGATGATGATTTCTGCGTAAAAAATGCCCTTGTCAAGGTGCGTGACACCCCCACAGGGTCACCTCAACCAAGGATGACCACTTTGCTGGAGAGGTACGGGTGCCTCCTCTAGGAGAAGCGGTTCAGCAAAGTGTTTGCACTTTCCATTTGATTCATTCATTTTGGTAAAGTGTTTATACTTATTCCATTTACTTAAGTGTTTGCCTAGGCAAAGTGTTTGCACTTTCTATTTGATTCATTCATTTTGGTGAAATGTTTTTACTTATTTCATTTGCTTAAGTGTTCGCCTAGGCGAAGTGTTTGTACTTTCCATTTGATTCATTCATTTTGATGAAATGCTTATACTTATTCCATTTGCTTAAGTGTTTGCACTTTCCATTTGATTCATTCATTTTGGAGAAGTGTTTATACTTATTCCATTTGCTTAAGTGTTTGTATTTGAGCGAAGTGACTACACTTGGATATATCTGATTAGTTCGTTCCAAGCAAGGCTACAACACGAAGAAATTACACAACAATAAAGAAAGATTTCATTACAAAATTGGTCGTTCCAAAACTCAAGTATTTACATGTGCAATAGGCCTACCCCCACCTCTTCTTCCGGGAGAGCTTCTTCCTCAGCTGCGAGGTCAGGTCAAAGTAGGCCCGTCGAACTCCTCCTCCAAGATGTCAACGTCAAGATCAGGATGGACCTCCCTCAGGCAAGATAGCATCAGTTGGGCGTTCCATGAAGCCCAGTGGTTGTCGAAGTCGTCACACTCCTTTGTCTGGTCAAAGTTATGAATGTAGTTCTACACAGGCCCTTCGCCTACTATCTTCACTTCTGTCCTTAGAGACTCAATCTCTTCCTTCTGGGCTTCGATCAACATCCTCAGTTCAGCCCTTTCCTTGTTGGCCTCCTCTAAGGCCTCAGAGGCGATCCTTTGGTGTTCATTGAACTGATCTATTCACTTAGTAAGTGCAGCCACTTGGGATACTGACTCATGGAGTTCATTCTTTAGTTGATTTATTTGTATCTCAACAGAGTCTAGTTTCACCTTAGCCTTGATCCTCTTCACCTCAGCCTCTTCCTTTGCCCTTTTCACCTTTTCCTCCCACCTCTCCATGGCCTTCACCCTTTGGTTCAACTCCCCATTTTTCTGGCGAAGAGTTCCGAACCAGATCTTCTGCCGCCGTGCCAATACTTAGTACACGAGCTAAACTACAGCCAAAATCGTCTTCTCACCTATGGATCTATTTTCCAGCAACACATGGCCCCCCAAAGTGACAGACATTGGTACTGACCGAAAGCCCTCACTACGCTCCTCAAATACCACCCAACATCTGAACCTATCACCCCCTTTGTGGCAAGAAAAAATGCCCAAAGTGGGCTTCCTGGAATCTGAAAAATGCAAGAAATCCCACTTCTGGCCATCTACAACCAAATGACCCTACCCATACCATCTGTTTAACCTAAACAACATCATAGTTCGCTGAATTAAACCCAGAAAAATTGGTAGTCGCGAAGACAGTTTCGCAGTGTCCAAATTTTCAAGATTCTGGTGCTGGTCGGTTGACCCATGGTCACGGACCACATAGGCTGGAATCCTCGCCACATGGCGCACCTCTCCAAGCCCTGGATCAATTCCAATTTGGTCCTGAATGTCATGAATTCATGGTTGCAATTTGTGCTCTATGCGAGAGGTTTGGGTCGAAGGAGTTTGATGATTCTATGCTACTTCAAATCTTCGATTCTCTAGCCCAAACTACAATTGATGAAGGAAGTTCCATGGGTTATCACCCAATTGAGCCAATTAACAATAAACCATCCGAATTAAAATCACTCCAAGTTCATCGTGCTAAGAACAAACTGTTGAGCCATTTGATGAATTTAATGCTATTTTTCCAGTAAATTTGACCAACATTACTGCAATTGAGGGTCAAAAGATTATGGGTAACATGCCAATTGATGGAATTGTTGAGCAATTGAACTCCAATTTGTCCTCCCAAGCCATGGTTAGTGAGCCCTCCCCAATTTCTATTTTTGGTGATTGTGTTTCTTCAGTTGATAAGGATTAATCATTAATGAATTCTACCCATGCAATTCTACCTCCTGTCTCTGTGCCTCTGGCTCATAACTTGGCAAACCTTACTTCCAACTTCGAGCCTCTTTCCTGATTACATCTCCAAACGGATTTTCTTGCCTCTGTTGTGGCTAATACACATCAGAACCACACTCAATAGGCTAAGAATGTTGGGACCAGGTCTGATCCTACATCGGATAATGATTCCCATGTCGTCCCACATACTGATGGTCCTCTATTGTATAGTGTCCATGCGCAGCCTAATCCAGTTGATTCTAACATTCCGAGCACCATTAAATCACTTGTTCTTTCATCTAAAGTTACGAGAGTTACTCATGCTCCTTGTTCCTATGCTGCAGCACTCAATAGTAGAACTGTTCTCACACAGGTTGAAAGGAGTCAAAGAAAATCATTTGCTCACGTCCTTCGTGTTTCTGAGGATTCCAGACATCGTAGTTTGGTATCTAAGGAACCATATATTCATCATCGGAAACCTGCAGTATTCTTTGATGTGTCAGATGAACAATTTTTGACTGAGGCCTATAGGTTTACACTTGTAGGTAAATTTGTGCACGCAAACCTTATATGAGTAAGGTATACGAAAAATTTTTGCGCTTTGGTTTTATTGGTGATTATGAGATTGGACTTATTGATGGTGTACACATTATAATTCATATGGTGCACGAGGATGATTACTCACGATTATTCCTCAAACCCACTTGGTATATTGATTATTGTCCTATGCGTGTCTTTAAATGGACTCCTAGTTTTAGTCCACAGTATGAGGTTCCTATTGCTCTTGTTTGGATGTCATTTTCTTTGCTTCCCATTCATTTTTGGGCTAAGAGTGTATTATTTGCCATCGCTAAGGCTATTGGGCTCCCACTTCATATTGATGAAGATACTTCTGATCTTCGACGATCTAGTGAGGCACGAGTTTGTATTGAGGTTAATCTAGAGTGTAAACTCCTTGATATAGTGTGGATAGAGAGGGAGAAGAGGTGAGGATATTAGCGGCCTGTAGTATACGATAAGGTGTCAGACTTTTGCTTTCGATGTAGACATTTTGGACATCCTGATGAGAGTCGTTCCAGGAGTTTCCATACTGTACCCCCCTCTGTGGCCCCTTTTGTTGTTGACTAGAATTCTAGGCCTGTTTAGGCTAAGGATAAGGATAAAGTAAAGGAGGTTGTGACTGTACCTCACCAGAGATGGATGCTGATTAAGCGCAATCAGAAGAGNTTCTGATCTTCGACGATCTAGTGAGGCACGAGTTTGTATTGAGGTTAATCTAGAGTGTAAACTCCTTGATATAGTGTGGATAGAGAGGGAGAAGAGGTGAGGATATTAGCGGCCTGTAGTATACGATAAGGTGTCAGACTTTTGCTTTCGATGTAGACATTTTGGACATCCTGATGAGAGTCGTTCCAGGAGTTTCCATACTGTACCCCCCTCTGTGGCCCCTTTTGTTGTTGACTAGAATTCTAGGCCTGTTTAGGCTAAGGATAAGGATAAAGTAAAGGAGGTTGTGACTGTACCTAACCAGAGATGGATGCTGATTAAGCGCAATCAGAAGAGACAGTACAATACGTCAAATGTGATTTCTCATTCTACTCTTCAGAATGTTACCACTATTGCTCCTATTATCACCGTCACTATAGCTACTACGTCACAAACAACTGCTAGTCATATGGCTCTTAGTCTTTACACTGCTTCACCTATTATTAGCAATATTGCTCCACAGATTACAACCAATCAACCATCAGATCATTCTATAGTTGCTCCACTAGGGTGGATACTCAAAGTTCTCTTGTTATTACATCACTCATTTAATAGTTCAATCTTTGGACCCCATTATCAGTGCTCCTATGATGGTTAGTTCTAAATATTTTGATCATAGCTTGGTGGATATGTCGAGAGGTCACATGGTTATATGGAGCCAGATGTTCCTGCTATCTCTGTACCTTGTCAGCAGAATATGTAGGCTTTTTTATCTATAGATCAGTTAGATTCTGATGTTTTTTCTCATATTTAAGTTCATAGGGTTTATATCGTCGATCTTTTTCTGATGACTTGGCGGTACGATTGGTAGGATAGAAGATGATGGTTTTGTCCCAGTTGGTGGGAAAAGAAATTCGAAAGTCACTAGTACTTCATTTCCTAGGATGGTGACCAGGAGTCGGTCACAGGTTACCTCTTCATGCACATCTAGATGAGTACCATCATATGGAATGTGAGAGGTATAGCTAGTGTAGCTACTCACCGGCACTTGAAGAGACTTATATAGCTTCATCAGGTTTATCTCGATTATTCTGGAGCCTTTTGTCCTTCAGCATAGATTTGTATATATTCGACAATATCTGCGCTTTGACACGGGAGTTCAGAATGAGTCGAACAACATCTGGATATTTTGGAACGCGGGGACTACTGTTACTATTATTGTTAATCATCCACAGTTCCTTCACGTTAAAGTTGAGGATCCCAGACTAGCTCATCCCATCCGTCTGACTCCAGTCTATGCTTTATGTGACTAGCTATCAGGAGGGATTTGTGGGAGGGCCTTCACCACATTTCCCTCGATATGGATGACCCTTTGTTAGTTGGGAGAGACTTTAACGTTATTACACATGATGGTGAGCACACTAGTCATAATACTCATGATCGAGGTACTACTGCTTTCTCTAATATGATGTTAAATTGTGGTTTGGAGGACGCTGGTTTTTCTTGGGAATCGATATTGTCGACAGCTTACAGTGAGGCACTTGAATCGGACTTCATCTGATCATTCACCTCTATTACTTCAGTGGGTTTCTGATGATGATTTGGGGCCTAGAACTTTCAGATTCCTCGACGTTTGGACCAAGCATCATGATTTTGCATCATTTGTTGCCCTGAAGTGGTCGCTTCCTACTCATTTTACGGGGATGGCTGCTCTTTAGGAGAAGTTCTTTAGGCTGAAATAGGGACTGCGTTGGTGGAATCGACATGTGTTTAGAGATGTTTTCCAATGGGTGCAAGATGATGATGATACGGTGAATAAGGCAGAGACAGTTTATGATAGAGACCCAACATCGTAACATCGTGGCTTATTACATCATGTCCAAGCAGTTTTGAATCGGACCTTATCTATTGAGGAGGGTTTTTGAAAACAAAAGGTGGTTCATGATGGGTATGTGAAGGAGATTACAATACTTGTTATTTCAATGCGATGGTTCAGGGACGTCGGATCAAATCGCATATTAAGTCCATCAGGATGCAGGCAGGATAAGTTTTAGCTACTCTTGCTGACATTCAGACTTTAACTATTCCATTCTATCAAGATCTTCTATCTATTCCTACACAGTCGATAGACCCCATTCATTCTGATATCATCCACAGGCTTTTAACTGAGGCTGATAATTTGGCACTAAACCATACCCCTTTAATTCATGAGGTACGGGAGGCGGTGTTTAGTATAGATGCTGACAGTGCTGTTGGACCTGATGAATTCTCATCCCTATTCTTCTAGCATTGCTGGGACATTATTTAGGATGATGTATACAGGGTAGTCTTGGACTTCTTTGAAGGTGGCCATTTTCTACGGGGTTTTGCTGTTACTACTATAGTATTGCTCCGTAAGAGGGACGATACTTATAGATGGACCGACTTCAGATCCATCAGTTTATGTACTATGTTCAATAAGCTTACCACTAAGCTTTTGAACATTAGATTGAGTTCACTGTTACCGCACATTATCTCTTCTCAACAGAATGGGTTCATACCTAGTCACCTAATTAGAGATAATGTTCTATTGGTTCAGGAGCTTCTCCATACTTGGGATGATAGAGTACGAGGGATAACACTATGCTGAAGCTAGACATGGCTAAAGCATATGATTGCATGGATTGTGGCTTCATTTATTCTATATTAGAGGCCTTTGGATTTGACCAAATTTAGATCGATAGGATCAGGAGGTGTATCTCGAAATGTCATTTTTCTGTACTCCTAAATGGCCGTCGATGTGGTTTTTTTCCTCCTCACGAGAGCTCAGACAGGGGGATCATATCTCGCTATCCTTGTTCATCATAGCTGCAGCTTACTTTTCACGCTTACTCACTCAGAGGTTTCAGGAGTATCCTAGTATGTGTTATCGACATGGAGGTAGTACTCTTGTCTCACACCTTTCATTCGCTGATGATATGATCATATTCGCCACGGTCAAAAATAGTCTATCAGGAGGATTTTGAGTTGTCTGGAGCATTATGAGGGAGTTTCTGGTCAGTTGGTGAATAGAGACAAGAGCAGGCTCATACTACCCAGACGGGTATATACTAGTTAGATTAGATGATAGGAGATTTTGACTGGTTTTCGACACCAGCAATAACCTTTCACTTATTCGGGAGTCCATTTATTTAAAGTGACCAAAAAGAGCTTCATTTATGATGACATTATCCAGAAGGTTAGGGACATGATTTCAGGTTGGCCTTCACAACTTTTATCATATGGGGGCCATATTACTTTGTTAAGGTCAGTGCTTTCCTCCATGCCATTACACCTTCTTCAGATCATGCAGCCTCCTAAGGTTATTTTGAAGACACTTGAGAGCATCTTTGTGCGATTTCTGTGGGATTTCAAAGAACAAGCACGACATTTACATTGGTGGAGTTGGAAGGAGATTTGCCTTCCTACTGATGATGGTGGTCTAGGCTTTAGGAGATTACAAGATGTCGTGGACACCTTCTCTATGAAACTCAGGTAGGTTTTCCATTCCCAGATATCTCTTTGGGCCCAGTTGTTATGGGGCAAGTATTGTATGTGGACACATCCTTTATTTACAGTAGTTCCCTTCCCAGCTTCTCCTATCTGGAAGAGACTGAAATTAGTTGGTCCCCGAAAAGAGGCACGCATTGCTTGGCACCTTAGAGAAGGTCAGATTTTCTTTTGGCATGATTGCTAGATGGGTGAGACCACATTGGCATCTCTATTCTCACACAGACAGTACACATCTACGAGGGTGCATGATTTCTATGATGATATTGGGTGGGATATTGGATGTTTATTACAGGTTCTCCTTCCTCATATGGTGAAGCAGATAGAGGTTATACCTTTATGTATAGATGCACCGAATCAAATTTTTTGGCGGAATACATCGGATGGTAGCTTCGTTACCAAGTCGTATGGCAGCTCGTACGTTCAGGATGCTAATATCAGGATTCGTACCGATTAATATGGAGCTCTATTTTGCCCGTCACTATCTCATTTTTCTGCTGGAGACTATGGAAGGTCCTCATTCCAATAGACGTGGTTATTCAAGGAAGGATTAGATGCCATTGGCTTCTCGTTGCCAGTGTTGTTCTGAGACTGAGACTGTCATTCATATTTTCACTGGCAGTAGCATCTCCAATCAGGTCGGCAGTATTTTGAGGATATTTTTTAGATACCTATGAGTTTAGGAGAGGGAGTTAGATAGAGATTCCAGATATGGAGGTATTCTGGACAGTATGTTCGTTGTGGATACATTCGCATTATTATTCCTCTACTAATATTTTGTTATCTATGGACTGCGAGAAATGATGCGAAGCATAGATGGATTCAAATGGTAGCAAGACATATCATTTGGAGGGTCTATCGCATGATCTCTTTTCTTCATATGGGAGGACTATTTCGAGCGGCGCATTGGCGATGGGATTTGACACTTGTACCCATATTTGGTATTTTTATGGACCCCCATTCTCTATCTTCCCCTATTCTGGTTTGGTGGCGCATGGAGCATGCTGTCCAGGCACCCAAAAGTAATATGTTAACCTCTAAAACTAATGTAGTAGTGGAAGTAAGGGTCGATTCCATGAAGAGTATGTAATTCAATATTTTATGCTTCCTATGCTGATTAGGGATTTTTTGTATGCAAACAATT
>CAIGRK010068287.1:0-15066 GCA_903798315.1 Fraxinus greggii
CTTCGCTCTCATTTATCCAAGATGGGAGTTCTCAACCTCCACTCTCCATCTTGCGGGGGGTATTGGAGCATAATACATCACATTTAAATCAAGGGAATATATCCATTGTTGAAGAAGGATGAATTCTATTTTCTGTTATTTGTTTGTTGAGTTGTATAGAGGGATAATTATGTATTTTTCCCTTTATAACTTGTTAGGAGATTCTTTTTTGTAAATATAAATGCTGCGTACACTTTTCATTCAAAACAAAATCAGAGAAAACTTTCTCCTATTTCTGCTGGACGTTTTCTTCTCTGGGATTCCTCTGTTTTCCACCTTCTTTCACAGTGGCATTCTTGGTTTGTCGTGCAGCTTCCTATAGCAAGCTGGTGCTGCCCTCCATGACTTGGTGGTGCCACCAAAACCGGTGATTTTTCACGTTAGACTTGGTTGTATTGCAATTAGGGTGATGAACTGGGGAGGAAGATTAGGCCATGGCTTTGAATTTGGATTTGGACTTGGACTTGGGGTGGCTTCTTTCCAAGGTGAAAACTTTCTTCCATTTTTTGTCTTTTAAACCATTTTTCTGCCTTGTTGAAGGGGTTGAGAATAGAAATTATTTTAATTTCTGTAGCTCATCAGTAGGCCTATATTAACAACTCTAGACGTGGTCTCCAAGCTTTAGCAACCTAAATTATTACAACATTAATTATTAAAAATTGATCTAAGTCTGTCATTGACTTTAATCTATTTTTTAGCTCACCTTGACGTGCAAGAATTTTTTTAAAAAAAATACTAATTTATATCATTCAACTACTTTTCGCAAGTTTTGTTGGAAAATTTCTTGATAGATTATTGGAACGTAGATCTTGTCAACGTATCTGACAGAAAATAATGATCATGTTAAAGATTATATTTAAATGACTGAATATTTCATTTCTAACAATTTAAATTTTATTGATTTAGTTCAATGGAACAGAAAGGTCATCTTCCTGTTGGCTCTCGCCAAGTAAGAGGATTACTCGAACACAAATAATGTAAATCAACTACTCAAGCTACTTCAAACACAGTAATGGCTGGAGTATGTGTCACTTGTTACAATTTGATTCAAATTTATTATGTTGGAGCAATGACCTTCCTCAACAATCAATGGTGATTAAAAATCATATTTTGGTTGTTTGGCTCTTGGCAATTTGAAGTCCTAACGTGTAGCAAGGCTTATTGGAATGTATTGAATCAACTCGTTTAAAAAACTCAATAAGTGCTTGAAGTTTTCGAAGTTAACAACACATTGATTTTTTTGGTTTGCTAATAAACTTTCATGATACTCATTTCGTTCAATTTATACAGATTGGTTTTGTTTTTCACACGGATTAAGAAATATTATTTAATGTTATTAAAACGTAATTTTTGTCAAAAACTTATCTAGTTTACCTTTATTTAATTATCAACAACTAGCAGTAAATTAGTTATAATTAGACAAATTAAATAATGGTATATTAATAAACAAACATAACAAAACATTCTCAATAAAGAAACATGACTATATAATTGGGACAAGAAAATAAGAAAAGTCGGCTTATATAAATGGGACGTCGTGAGTAGTATTTAATGCTATTGGTTTTCTCTTTGATTGTGATGTGTTGGCAACATTTTTTATGTTACACTACCGACCACGTGAATGTCAGCTAAATATCACGCAAGCACCTTCTTTCTGAGGCTTCTGTGTTGAAACATGTCGTCTCCACTATCTTCTTGGCCGAGGCAATGAAGTCACATCCCATTGCCGCGCCCATATGCCTTTTTGAGGAGATGATCACATTCCATCGCCTCGCGGGCAAAATTATTGATAGAAACTCATAAATTTATAAACTAAAACAAAATGTAAAATATAAACATTTATTTTTTACAATTCAAGTAAAAATTAAGAACGGAAAAATACTCTACCTTGCCCAGACTAGTAACAAGGCAGGGACATGTAACATAAATTCCGCCCCTAAGTCCTCGAACCCACCCCAACTCTTTTGTTTTATTATATTTATATATTTTTCAATCTAATTCAAAAACGAAAAACGATATTAAAAATTAATTAATTAAACGGGACGGTAAATGGGAATTTTTAATCTATGCCCCAACTAAATCCAGAAGGGACGAGGATGGTCATGGAAATCTCGACCCCCACTATCTCGTTGCCATCCTTAATAAAACCTAGCTAGGAATGGTACATGTTAGTTTATTAAAATGATTAATAGCAGAAAACCCTCTAAAAATATTTCTAATTGCATCCGTGTCTATTGGAAGTCGCAGAAAATCTATCTATTTGAAACATTTTGTACGAAATGCCTCCTATCGTCCAATTCCGTTAATTTTACCGTTAAAAACAATAAAAATTGAAAAAATTAAAAATGAATAATTACAATTGTGATCTTGAATTTTTTTATATATAAATTACACCAAAATCTTTTATTTGTATCACTCATATTCCCAAACATTTAAAACTTATCTTCCACCCCACTCTCACTCCCACCACATCCCACCCCAAACTAAACAAAAAATCTACAAAATTCTTCCAACATTTCTACTCCTTTCTCAATGGATCAATTGGAGCAATTGGATCATGACCCAGTGTTGTATGTGACTGGATTGAATTGCTCATGGTTGAATTGGTGGATTGGAGCATAGTAGATTGGTCAATTGAAATGGGGGAGCTGTCGTTCGTTCGGGCAAGAATGGGGCAATCTTTGAATCTGAAATTGGGACGACTTCTGAAAGCAATTGATGAAATTGGAATATTACCCATGGTTGAAGGGACTTGATTAAGACTCGATTGATGCCAATATGTTGATTCAATGTCGCGTGAAACACGAATTGTAGCAGACAAATTTGAGTTCGCGGCTATCAGATCTGTTTGATCATCATTAGAACGAAATGGTGCATTATTAGTTGATGTTAGGTCATAATCCTGATCATCTGGATGAGGGCTATCAATAGGTGGTGGTGCACGATCGTGGGTATTGCCGGAGATGGGTTTTCTGACAGAAAAGGGGTGCACGACATTGGGTTTTTGGGCTGCCATTTCTGCTTATTCTTGTTGTTTCAGAATTGATGGTTGGTTGGAGGCTGTAGAGGAGAGTGAGACGAGGCTGTTGGTGGCGGGATCCAGTGGTTTTGGTGACCAGAAAGTGGTGAGACGAGGCTGTTGTTGGTGGGATCCAGTGGCCTAAAGCTTCATTTCTTCTTCTCATTCCAAATAAAGTTTCAAATGTTTGGGATTGTGGGTAGTACATAAAACAAATTTGGGTACAATTTGTAAAAGAATAAAAAGTTTAGATACTAAAAATATAATTATTACTTTTTAATTTTGACATTTTTACTTTTCTTAACGGAAAATCTTACGGTAGGGGGTATTTCACACAAAATGTTTCAAATAGGGGGTTTTCTCCAATTTTCAATAAATGTGAGGTATATCGCAATTGAAAACATTTTTAAGGAGTTCTCTGGTATTAATCCTCTATTAAAACATATACACCTTTCAAATTTTATTATTAAAAATATATACTTGGACAGATGATACCATTATAAAATTAATTAAATTATTATGAATAAGAGTTAAATTATGTTGATCGAGCTCTGTATATAACATGTCAATTTATATTCTTATAGTTTATTTTGAGGAAATTAACTATAGTAGAAAATTTCATAATCTTCTTCAAGAGCATATTAAGTATATCAATCTCATTTTAGATAATATATAATACAAAAAATAGTTAAGCAGTGTATGATACTCAAAATTAGAAATATGGGAGGTTGGAGTGATTTTTCAAATGTGAGGGTGCCCCTCGTACCGTTTCTATATTTTAACTCACCTTGATGTGCAAGAACTGAAAAAAACAAATCAAAGACAATATTAATGAGAATATGAGTTTCTATTTTTATTTTTATTTTTTATGTCTCGATAGAAAGATTGTCTACGTGACCCCTTTTAAAAAGAGGACGATGAGCTAGTCCTGTTTTCACCACGAGAAAGGATTAAAAAGGAGATGATATCAACTTATTCTTATATAAAGTAAAAGATGGTGTCGAAGAATGTATCAATCGAAGAATATTTTTGGTTATAGTACAAGACATGACTAATTGACCGATCAATAAAATGTGAATTAACTTATTTTACTACAAATATTTCCAATATTATTTAAAAAATAAATTTACAAAAATTTAAAGGACGTTGACTCGAAGCAACTTGAAACACGTCAAGGCATCATTATTAACCTGGGTTATGCTTCATGTGCACCCTCTTTTTTATCTAATATTTTATCTACACGCATAATAGGGTGTGGGGACCACACATTTGGAAGTTTTTATTCACGCGAGCCCCTCTCGCATGTGAGAGGGTGACTACAAATAGAATTATCCTTATTAACAAATGTAATTAAACGCGATTTCGGGGAATGCTATTTTGCAGAGAGGATAGTACTAGATATGTATGAAAAATAAAAATATTTAAGACTTTAGATCTAACCTAAAAAGAATTTATTTTCTTGTTTACAAGGCACTGAATTTTTTGGTCTTACAAAATCCTATTGCAGCTGTCAACTAAGACTAGTTGAGTTTTGAAATTATTTTCCATTATCAATATCCGATCTTTATATTAAATTGCTCATTTTTGGTCTTCATAATAATAGAAAAATAAGTTCACAAGTCATTAAGATCAAATTCTTTAATTAAGAACGAGCCTCCATAGATGCATAAATGGACGAGACTCGAATTGTTAATGTATCCAGATGCCATTCATTTGTTGAGAAATAACAAGAATATCTTTTTCTTTTTTTTTTTAAATGTTGTTTATATTTATTTTACATTTCAGCAGCATAAATTAGTAGATTATTGGATAAAAATTGATTGAAATTTTGTAAAATTCTCATTGGTTAAGAGGTTTTTTTTTTTTTTGTTCTCTTGATCCCCCATCAAATTTTTGTTCTACTCTTAGCAGAAATTTGTCGTTTAGTTTCTCTATAAACTTCATACACGGAAATTAACGTGTTTTCTAAATTAGAATAAGTGACAGGTGCGTCAAAATTTAAAGAACTTGTGATTTATCTAATAACATATTTAGTACCTTTTAAATTGTACCTGGGTCCATTATGCATGGCAAAGAAAATATCATAAGCAAGTCTTCTCAATATCTTTTAAACTTTAATTCCATCAAGTACAATATTTCAATAAAGTCGAGATCATTTCTATATTTATTAACAAATCTTACAATGATAAAAATATGTTCAAGAACTCTAGAACTAGTGAGTGTTATACCCCATATAAGATGGTAATAGAATTATAAAAACTTGTAAAAAATCTTTTAACTTTAAAAGCTAATTATAAAATTTAGAATTAAAGGTTCATATCCATCACATGATTTTAATAATAAGTGGAGTTTCATCTATACCCTATGTCAATTGCAAATTTTTTGAAATTCTGACCAAATTGTGCACAATATTCCTCAAATACTTATATTCTATTTGGTTATATATATTAATGCATCTCTAATTCTATTTATTTGATCTTTAATATTTTCATACAGTCTTGCACAATAAAATTAAAAAATGTGACACACGCAACGAATATGAAATAAAAAACCACCAAAATTGGGATTAAGTATTATACACAGTTTATCTATAGCATGCTTTTTAACACTAACACTATCAAATGCAAAAGATCGACTTTTACTTTCACAATGATGTTTTTTTTTATTAATTTCCATAACAACATTAAATATGTTCTTAGCATTATGATAGTACTCAATTATCTTAAAAGAAATTACTTTTTTTATGCATAATTCAGTGTGTTGATGTAGTTATAGCCTTTTTTCATTAATACATTTACATAAATCTAAAGTAAATAATATAATTTAACCATATTTATGTAAATGGTGAATCAAATGTTTCTTGGTTTTAATTAAATAATCTATGGTATCAGAACAAAGATTGTTTCTACTTACCCTAACGTACATTGATTGAAGATATTCTTTCACGAATGCTGTGAAAATATTCATTGTCCACTATGTTTGGCGACAACTCAGCACCAGCAATGAACTTTAGCATTTATTGACGATTATTTTCCTCCAAATACATCTATGTGCTAAATGTTGTAGAACTAGTACCGAAAGAAGGAGTATCAAATTGCAGTTGTGTTTGAGATCCATAAACAAGCCCATGTTTGGCCACACATTTGAGGTAGTGACAGTTAAAGTGGGTAGTACAATATCATTTTATCATGCCAATAGGGTTAATAACACAAATGGTCACTGAATTTTGCAAAACGTTTTCACATGGTCACTGAACTTTAAAAATCATCTAAGTCATCACCGAACTTTGCAAAATATTTACAATGGGTAACTGAATTTTAAAAATCACTTCATTCATCACTAAACTTTGTAAAATATTTCCACAAGATCACTGAACTTTGTAAATAATTTCCCAGCAGATCACTAAATTAGTGATCACTGGGAAACTTTTTGCAAAATTTAGTGATGAATGTGGTGATTTTTAAAGTTCGGTGACCCGTGGAAACCTTTTGCAAAATTCAGTGACCCCATGTAAAACTTTTGCAAAGTTCGGTGATGACTTGAGTGATTTTTAAAGTTCAGTGACCCTGTGAAAACTTTTTGCAAAGTTCAATGACCATTTGGGTTATTAACTTAACCCCGCCAATCATGTTTGACAGTATTTACACACTGTTTTACACTCATGAACTCCGTCGACTGTATGACATGTTGACATCAATATAAAGTATTCTCAATACTTTGCAGCTTTTTTATCCTTTAGCTTCTCTCTTGCATACGAAATTTCTAGTTTTGGTTTGGCAGCATCTTCGTCAATGTCGTCTAAGTCAATTAGATTACTACTTCCGTGAGCATCATCGACACCCAAATTCGACAAATCATCGAGAATGTAGAGGTTGTTAAAATTGAATTTTGACATCATAGGTGAATTGCCACTGAATAAGCCCTCAACCAAAATCGAGTCCCGACAAGCCCTAATTGCTCATGGGCCAAGCCACGACGAGCCACTCCACCTTTTTGCCACATCTACACATGTTTAGTAAAATATTGAATCGAATCTAACAATTATTAAAAAAATGAAATGAAAATCTTATACATTATAAATTGTATGGTACAATCTAATCTAATCCAATTCAGTATTACAAATCAAATATGAGTCCATATCTAGCCAATGTTTGATGAGAATTAAAATCAATTTTTTAGTAAATTTTGATATAAGTTAATGAAATACGTGATTAAAAAGTTATGGAATCTATAACATATGTAGTTGAAATGAATTTTTGACTTTAACTTACATTAAAATTTAGATTTTAATCAGTATCAAACGTGGCTAATATTTGGTTTCTTACAAACAATTGCAAAGAATATGTCTATAATTCGGCAACATTCTCATTTCTCAAATATTACTGTCCGTAAATTACCAATAATTAGCATTTATTACAGATGATCAAATTTATCCTTCTGTTACTGCTTCCTGGTAAGAATCCGTTGCTGCATCTGATAATATCTCCAGCCTCAATATTTGCGCCTTATTTCTCTCTTCCCGATAATCCCTTCTCTCTCTCTCTCTCTCCCCCCCCCATCTCGTTCAGTCGGTGGAGGTATTATTCTATACGGCTTTGCTACATTCTCCTACTAGATTTACTCTTTTTCCATTTGGGTGGGTGAATAAGTGAATCCCTTTTTGTGTTTTGTGTATATGGCTGTGCCTGAATTATCAGAACACTGGTATTGAAGAATCTGTACTCAAAATAACCACATGCAGATTCTGGGTCGTTTGTATTTGTTCCTCATTGTATGTTCTGTTCTTGAGTTTCATAAGAATTTTCCGGAGTGCCCGTTGAGGGGGTGCATTTTGATGGATTTTATCACATGTTCGAAGCAATTGAGTGGTTTTGTGTTTATGGTTTTTATGTTTGGGACTTTGAAGCAAGTTTTTGAATTTTCGGGGCTGTTCTTGTTTTTGGGTTTTGGGTTAAAGCTCTTACAATTTGATTGGTTTTACCTTTTTACCGGTTCGGTCCGGTTTCTTGGTGATTTTAGAGGAAAATTAGGTGGGTTTTGTTCAAAAAGTGATTTTGACGAGAATTTCAGTTCAAAATGCAAATGTGGGTCAAGGAATACTAATGCACCCATAGTCGATAAAATGGAGGAAAATACAGAAAATTTGAATATATTTACTGTTGTTGATGAAGAAGTAATCACAGATTATGATGAAATATGTGATGCTGATGAAAAAAAGTGTGGTGATAAAGTTGAAGAATTTGATATTACAGAATTGAAGAAACTGGTAAAGATTGAGAGGAAGAGAGCAAATGTAGCTTATGCAGAACTTGAGAAGGAAAGGGCAGCTTCTGCCACTGCTGCTGAGGAAACAATGGCTATGATTTTGAGACTTCAGAATGAGAAGAGTTTGATCGAAATGGAAGCTAATCAGTACCGTAAATTGGCTGAAAAGATGCAACTCCATGATCGAGAAGTGATTAGATCATTGAAGTGGCTTCTACTGAGTCATTCATCAGAAAATAATCTTTTGGAAGATCAGTTGAGACTGTGTAGGAGAAAGTTGAAACATTTTGTCAAGAATGATGAATGTGCAGGAGCCGAAGAAGGTTCGAGTTCTTTGAACCTCGGGATTGAGGATGCCATTGAATATGTGTTCTATAGCTCACTTGACATGAATTTGTTGCAGGAGAATTGGACACACAATGAAATCTGTATTGGATGACTAAATTTAGAGACGCTACATTTATAAAGCATTTGGCTTGTATAGCTCGTATATTTAGAATAATAAACTTACGAAGATACTAAATATATCACTGCAATAAGATATATTGTAAGTTTCAATACTGATTAGATTTGATCAGCAGTTGCCAGTACAGAGGCACATGAGAAAATTGTAACATTTTGTAAAGAATGATCGAAATGATGAACACAAAGGAGTCGGACAAGCTTCGAGTTCTTTAAATCTCAGCATTAAGGATGCCATTGAAGATATGCTATAGAGCTCACTTCACATGAATTTACAAACAGAAAGTAAGTTGCTTTTGTGTATATATTAACTTCATTAATGTTTCTTATTTTGCAACGCAGAAATCAGAAATAAGCATGGAATTGAATTTACTGTATACTTGTGATTATTGAGAAAAAGCATCATAATGTAGTTCATGGTCCCCTCAACCATATTCTTTGCCTTCCATCGTATTATCATGAGTTAATGATTAACGTATACAATTATAGACATGTATATTCAACAATGCGGCACAATCTTTGTATATATTGTTACTCCTCACTCAGCGGCTCAGATAGATTATGCCACGTAGGTAGAAAAAGACAAACAAGAAAGTCAAGCGAAGACCCCTGGAGCCAGAACACGAAAAAAGCTTGCAAGGTCGATGTCCTCATATTGCGGGAACGAAGTCCGAAGCTGAGGAACTACTTAAAGATGAAGTTGCCTAGGAAAATAGAAGGAGCTGAGGCCCTTTGCTTGGGGAGCTACTTCCGAGGCCCCTCCGTAACTCTCAACTCTTCCAAGGCTCGCCAAACTGATGTTGTTCCTCATAAAAGATTTGAAGATCTCTCAGAAGTAATTGATGTAACATTTGTAATAAAGTTGTCAGTGTCTCAGCCTATTGTGTAGGGCGGCCGACCCCTTATCAATGTATTAATTGCATGAATAGACAATGATGTGGTGTTCCAATTAAGGAGATAAGGCCACGTGGTTCTGATCCACCGGACACCACATCGGCCAATATAGTATAAATAAGGTATTCTTGTAACTTAAACGAAGTTGGATTATGAATTGAGACTTGGACAATCAAATACTCGAAATATACACTTGGAATCTCTAGAAGTTTCGTATGAACACTTGATTGAATATTTCTCGTATTCTTTGCATGTTTATCGAACGAAAATACGACATACAATATAGCAACCTCTATATGTATTTATATATATCCTTCCACGTATTCCTATCTGGCGGATACATAGATTAGTTTAATTTCAATCCGAAAATCGTTGTTAGCGCGATTGACCTCGTTTCATCCGTCGGAGCTTGAACAGTTTTGTCTCTCACCTCAAAGTACCTCCCGCCTCTATTTTCTCATTGTTACCGTCACCATTTTGGTAGAAACGCGCCGGAACCGTACTTGACTTGGCGTGAGTGGGCCCAGCATCTGTTGGCTCATTTTCAGGGGTCAACAGATTGGCGCCGTCTGTGGGAAAATCTTACATTTAACCACGAAGATATCCGTGGGAAAAGGTCAGTTAAAAGTATTTTGGCAAGAAAGTTCCAACCCTTGAAAAAGGGGAGTTCTTGAAGAAAGAACCATTGAGAATCCAATACCTATTTTGACTATTGAAGAAGGGAAAACCTATTGAGAAAAAGTGTCTGTGAAAAATGAGCTCAAGTGGAGACGAAAGTGCACCTCGTAGAACAAGGAAATACCCTGAAGAAGGGGAGCCCTCACGAGTTGCCCCAACTGCTCTCCAACGACCCCCACAGCACAGGTGAGGTGGGTCCAGAGGTGGAAGCAGGGTGGCTGCTGGGCTTACCAGAGAAATGGCCACAATGGCTGCCAATGTGAGAAGTATAACCCAATAGAACATAGCCTTGCACGAAATGTTGATGAGCATACAGGGCCGAAGAGAATTCTCCATTCCTCTACATGCAGCCCACAAAAATGCATTTGGTAACCCTCAGGGGTACTACCACGAAGAAGATGAAGTTCAAAGCTAAAGGGACGGATACCATCACGCAAGCCTGGTCATACCTCAAGAAATGGAGGTTGGGGTTGACGCATCAACCAATTACGCTTCAGAACGACCCCATGAGGTTCCATATAACTTTCCTCCGAATCACGAGCCAGAAAATCGACCACAAAGGTCAGCTAGCATTTTTGACAAGATAGGCCCGGGGTTGTCTAGTAACAGGTAAGCTCACTCACCTCATGCGCCTAGAAATAGGCAGGCTCATCCTCCTCCTATGCCTAGAAATATGCAGCATGAGCCTCTTTAAAATGAAGAACAACCTACCTACCAGGAAGAACCTCAGATCCCTCCCCCCTAGAAATAGGTGCAAGAGAAGGGACCGGGCTAGGAGCTAAGTGGGGCCTTCCCAACCACCTCTCCAGACCCACCAAGAGGAGGATGAGGATTCTGATNGCGCCTAGAAATAGACAGGCTCATCCTCCTCCTATGCCTAGAAATATGCAGCATGAGCCTCTTTAAAATGAAGAACAACCTACCTACCAGGAAGAACCTCAGATCCCTCCCCCCTAGAAATAGGTGCAAGAGAAGGGACCGGGCTAGGAGCTAAGTGGGGCCTTCCCAACCACCTCTCCAGACCCACCAAGAGGAGGATGAGGATTCTGATGAACCCCAGAGATCTTGCGACCTCGACGATGATGATGATGATCATTTACCATTTTCACAAGTCATTAGGAATGCCTTAATGCTGAACCATTTTACACTACCTAAGATTCCTAAATATGATGGAAGATGAGACCCCGCAAAGCACATCAACAGCTTCAAAACTCATATGAATTTCAAAGGGACCATCCCAGCTATGAAATGCAGAGCCTTTCATTTAAGGGGCCAAAATCTGGTTTACGAGGTTGCCGAGGGCAGCATTCGAAGCTGGTCGGATCTCAAGAAGACGTTCATGAAACGCTTTGCTACAAGCAAAGAGGGTGAGAGATCCATTCAACGGCTGCAGATATGCGATAGCAGCAGGGCGAAATGCTAAAAAGCTTTTTGTTCCGCTTTACTGATAAAATTACCTACTGTGTACAAGTCACGGATAGGGAATCGTTGACCACCTTAAGAGGAGGTTTAGACATGAACTCTCTCTTTTAGATAGACGTACAAAACAAAGATCCCGCCACCTATGACACCTATTGGAAATGATAAGGCGAGAAATCCTCAATAAAGAATTGAGGGATCATAGGAACGGGGCCAGCCAGGGACTTCCCCACACCTCAGATGCAAAGGGGAAGAGGCTCTACTTCCTATTTAATAGATCATCAGGCACCCTTAAATCATGGGCAAGAATTAACTGCAGCAACCCTCAATGTAGTACCTACCCTGGCCTATGAGAAAGTAAACCTTGATGCTGAAATGCATCAGCGCCAGCCTTACCAAAGACACCCGCAGAGGGGGAGAGGTAGTGGATGAGGTGCTGAACCTAGAAAGAGGAGTGAAGCGCCCGGTTATTGTACATACCATCAATCCCATGGCCACCGCATGGAAAACTGTTGGGATGTCACCAGGTACTCCTAAAATACTAATCAAGGAAGAAGAGGACACTTTAGAAGAGATACTCCCCCAGGCAGACCCAGCAGTCTGGGGACATCAAACCAAGGCGCCCTGACAGAAATGACCCCCTGGGGGAAGGGATAATAACATAGAGAAACTCAGGGAGGGTCAAAAACAAAGACAAAACCCCCCGGTAAATAATGGTCAGGAACCCATTCGAGAGATCAATACAATCATTAGAGGTCCACATGTGGGAGGAGAATCCAGGAATGCATAACAGAATTATGCCATAGAAGCAATAGATCCTCCTATGATGAGTTCCATAGTCAACTGATCAATTACCAAAAAAGCAATCCCACCAATCACATTCACTGAAGAGGACACAGCATGTGTGCATTATCCACACTATGACGCCCTTGTGGTAAGAATGGCGTGGCCCGAAATGGCCTGAAAAGAATGTTAATGGATAATAAAAGGTCGATCAACATCATTTTTGGAACCACTTTTGACAAAATGCAGGTTGACCATGAGTTAACCCCAATAAATTTCCCTTTGTACGGATTTACGGGGGACAGAATCATACCAAGGGGAAAAATCACCCTAGCAATAGAAATGGGGATTACACCCCTAAATACTCATAATTTTATGGAATTCACAGTGGTTGATAGTCAATCCGCTTACCATGGAGTACTTGGAAGACCAGCCTTGAAAGAATTGTGGGCCGTCACCTCCATACATCACCTATGCATAAAATTCACGACTGAAAATGGCATAGCCACTATCCGAGGTGTTCAGCGAAGTGCTAGGGAATGTTACTCAAACTCCTTGAGGAAAGTTGAACCAAGGACTGTCAACGTCATTACTACCGACCTGGCCATGCACGACATCCTTGAACCAGAAATTACCTCTGAACAAGGGGAAGACACTGAAATAACCAACGTTCCTAAGGAATGAGACATTCTTGAAGTCGTACAAACCTCTGAAGAAGAGGCTAACCATGAAAGACAAACCCCCCTCCCGAAGAAAGGAGGGCTGTTGAAGAAGTAACTAACTTGGAGGAATTGGATCCTCGCATCATTGACCGCGAGCCTCAAATAGCACCCATGGAAGGACTGGAGAGCTTCCTAACAGACCAACGGGATCCGTTAAAGCTCCTGCAGGTTGGAAGGAACCTGCCGATAGTAGCAAATGAGGAGTTTAAAAGTTTTTTACTGAAAAATCTTGATATATTCGCCTGGAAACATGGCGACATGATAAGCATTCACCCTAAGATCAGTTGCCACAACTTGAACATCAACCCAAAAGTTGAAGCACATAAATAAAAGAGGAGAGCTCTAAACCCCGAAAGATACGATGCTCTGAAAGATGAAGTCAAGAAGCTAATTGACAATAGATTTATCCGAGAATCAACATCCCCAAAAGTACAATGGGAAATGGAGGGTTTGTGTAGACTTTTCTAAATTAAACCAAGCATGTCCTAAAGACAGCTTCCCACTTCCCAAAATAGACCAATTGGTAGACTCAACTGCCTGGCACGAACTTCTTAGCTTCATGGATGCATATTCATAATACAACCAAATAACAACATTCCCAGCTGATGAAGAACATACCTCATTCATCACAGATAAGGGTCTTTACTGCTACAAGGTCATGCCTTTTGGGTTGAAAAACGCCGGGGCTACCTACCAGAGACTGGTCAATAAAATGTTCGTCGGCCTTATTGGTAAGACCATGGAGGTCTACGTGGATGATATGCTGGTGAAAAGTTTAGGGGCAGGGGATCATGTTAAAAATCTCAATGAGACCTTCCAAATTTTGAGAAGATATTGGATGAAGTTCAATCCTTTAAAGTGCGCCTTTGGAGTTTCTTCTGGAAAATTCGTGGGTTACATCGTCAACCAAAGAGGCATCGAAACGAACCGTGAAAAGGTTAAAGCTTTAATTGAGATGAAGTCACCTCAAAAACCAAAAGAGGTACAAAGCCTCACTGGACGAGTAGCAGCCTTAAACCATTTTGTCTCAAAGGCAACGGATAAGTGCCTACCTTTATTTAAAATCCTCAAAGGAGGAAACAAATTCCAATGGACGGAGGGTGTGAAGTAGTTTACAAGAGCTGAAGAAGCACTTAGGACAGGCTCCCCTCCTCTCCAAGCCTAATGATCACGAACCATTACAATTGTACCTTACTGTAACATCCGAGGCCAACAGTTCGGTTCTAATAAGAGAAGAGGATAGTCGCCACTGCCCGTTTACTACGTCAGCAAAGCGCTTTTGGCAACAGAAGCTCGCTATCCAGATATGGAGAAGTTAGCTCTCTCTTTAATAACATCCTCGAGAAAATTGAGACCATATTTCCAAGCTCATATCATATATATGTTAACAAATTTCCCCCTCAAACAAGTGCTACAGAAGCCTGATGCTTCGGGAAGACTGCTAAAGTGGGCTGTGGAACTCAGCGAGTTGATATAATTTTTAAACCCAGGGTTGCCATCAAAGGCCAGCCCTAGCAGATTTTGTAGCGGAATTCACCCCCATCCCATAGATGAAAGAAGACATGAAAACCACCGAACTTCCAATTTGGAACCTATCAGTTGATGGATCATCAGGAGAGACAGGATCATGAGCTGAGGTAGTTCTGGTAAGTCTAGAGGGACATAAGCTTATTTGTGGAGTTAGATTTGGTTTCAAAGCCACTAACAATGCAACAAAGTACGAGGCCTTCCTAACTGGCCTAAGGCTGGCTAAAGAAATAAAAGTAAAGAGGCTCATCATCAGCA
>CAIGRK010068303.1:0-16796 GCA_903798315.1 Fraxinus greggii
GGAAGTGTTATAAAGTGTGAAAATGAAGAAAACCTGCAAATTGGAAAATGAAAAAAAGAACCACTCAGCCAATTGAAAAGGAAAGCAAACTGATTTGGTTAGCATATAAATCGGAAAATTATCACTGCCATAAAGTAAAAAGGCAAGGAGTCTATACTTTTCTTTGAATGCTCTCTCTCCCATTGTCTGTCACCCTTATGCAGGAGTCAATAATTGCACTTCTGATAGGAACCTGAAAATCAGCATGCGATTTTTAAAACAATGCCTGGTGATATTGACCAATATGTAAATCCAGGATATCACCAAAAGAAATATCACTATACTAATTATCCACTTTAAATAAATATAATCTCTTAGCATATATGGAAAAATCTCAGATATGAACCAAAAGATTCATTAACTCTATTTTTATGGTTACTTAATCCAAGCCAGCTGTAAAACAACTTTGGAACATGTGGTTATATCATTAAGCTTGTTTCTAGATTGGGACAAGCAAAAAGAAGAAGAAAACCTCCTGTGTCTGTTCACATTGATACAAATGTATAACCAACTCATAAACCATTGATACTGGCAGAAACAGTCCCAAAAATGCAAGACAGTCCCAAAAGTGCCTATCTATTATAAGATCAGGCATCCACACAAGAGTACAAATGGAAACAAAAAAGAATCACTAGCGTACGGATTCAACTATAAAGAAATTGTATCCACAAATCACCATTACAGATTTCTCAAGTTTTAAGAGTTTAAGATTAGTAAACACCCAATTTCAGTATTTGCTTAACTTCACATCCATATTTCTACAAATATAAAAAGTAGAACACTTGTTACATTGCTTATCTGTCCTCATGAACACTTATCAACCTAGATAAATCAAATTTTCGGAAGCTGATTATGACGATCCTACCAGAACTAGAAAAATCAAGGCACAAGGGTTTTTCAGTCAACCAATAGTAACTATCAAGTGATCTACTCAAGTAGATCTTATACTTAAGTTCACATTCTACCAAGAGGAACCAGATTTTCTCTGCAGAATGTTGTTATTAGCTGTTGAAGTTTCTCATATTTTCAGCTAAATCAACTACAGTATGTAGCTCAGTATATCATATCACTGATGCATAACACTAGTGGACATCTCCAGAGATGCCATCGGAATTAGGCAACCATTCATTTACTCTCTCTCTCTCTCTCTCTCTCGGCAAACTCAAAGTTTTGGATTAACAGCTTCTTCTTTTTTTTTCTTTAAATGTATTTTGATCCTTAATGTAGCTGAGCAGACCCCAAAGAGTCTTAACATGTCAGAAACCATAAAACCATCAAATACATTCCAGATAAGGGTCCAAGGTCTGCAATTGCTTCTCTAAACTTTCAGTTATTTATAAGCTTCAATCCAGGCTGACGGAAATTTTCTCTGTCATAATCCATAACCTCTAATTTATCATGAATCTATAGATTTAAAAACTCCTACGGTCATACTACTAGCAAGCTTTTTGAACCATGGTCACATTGAGAACCAAAACTGTAACCGTGTGCGCACAGATACATGCATAGATACATCTACACTGGACATACATATACTAAAACATATAAAAGACAAATCAAAATCCACATATACATAAATGGATAGCTATGCACATAACTATTATCTTTATACTATATTAAAATGAATATATAAAAATGAAAAAACATACACAGGCTAGCATAAACTCAAATATAGGAATGTGTAATTGTGGTTGGATCTCACAGAAAAGAAACAAATGGCACTGGCACTGATCCCATCATAAAACATAGGGAATTAAATTTCCCGAAATTCCAAGTGCAACACACACACACACACGCACACACGCACATTGTGTATACAATAATACTCATCATTTCTATTCTTACTACAGATGATACAGAAGTAAGTCATACGATATCTGCAAGTTGAAACAAAAACAAGAAATAATCAAACTTCACAATCGCACATGCATATACACATACACATTATAAATCGATCAAAAGCACACAAAAATTACGAGAAGTTAACAACCTCGTTGACAGAAATTGGGATAGATTTGAAGCTCCTGAGCAAGTGATCTTGAAGAACAAAGTACCGTATCCTTGAGTATTGGAGCCCAATCCGATTAGACCGTATCAAATACAACCACCCCTCCATTCTATCACCATCACACTGTGAAACAGTCATTTTGACTATTTATTACCAAGATATCCCAATAACCCACCTCTCAATTTCCTCTAAAAATCGGAAAACAAAATGTTCAATTTCAATTCAATAACATGTAAAAATAGTATACACACACACACACACGCATACAGTCGAGTGCATGTATGTATATATATGCATCAAGAATCTACATAGATATCTTTCTTCTTTCTATTGAAGAGGAATCCTTTTTTCTTATTATTTTCTCTCTCTGGCCTGGTTTGTTAGTTGTTTTTACTCTGTTAAAAGCAACACAAATTGGGCAACCGTATGTGAGACAGAAGCTTGGCAGGCAAAATGATTTGACGGTGAAGATGACTTTATCGCCCTTTTAAATATTTTAACGAAAAATTGCACAATTGGTCCCCAACCTATGGCTTTGATTGGTTATCATCCTGATCTATATATTTTTTAGTAGCGTCTTCCACACCCTATAAGTTTAGGGTGTGTTTGTCTCCCATTATTGAGAGAAAAATAGAGTAAAGAATAATATTTTTTGAAGAATGTGTGATCGAAAAGTAAAGTAACTTTATTGGTTTGTGTGTAAAATATTTTATTGGGTGAATGTGTGGTGGTGAATCTTACTGTAGCAAACAATTTTTTAGATTAATGATAGACAAACATGAACTTAGGTAGGAAGGTGGGTAGTCATTTTAAATAGAATTCACACATTTTGTCCATTAATTTGACGATGAGCAACACATGCTATATTTTGAAGAGTAAAAGAGTCGTCATAACTATTGAAACTTGAATTTTGGCTCGTGGTTAGTCTTTTAAGGAGGAAATTAGTATTTTGTTCGGTAATTTAAAGTGTGAGCAATCCATGATATTCTTTTCAATAATTCTACTTGTACTTAAAAGTTTAACAACTTTTTTGACAAATTGCCACTTGACGGCCCCCTATTGGGGGGGCGCCTGTGGTGGGGAGCCCGCCGCAGGAGTCCCCCCCAATAGGGGGCCGTCAAGTGACGTTTTATCAAAATTGTTGTCAAATTTTCAAGTACAAATAGCATGATTCTATTCTTTCAAGGGTAAAAGTATATATTTGATTCATGCTAATACTCATTCATATTTTACTAGTAGTATAATAAAATAATGAAAGAATAACGTATTTGGTTCATGCGAGACCACTTTTCAACTTGTAATCATCACAAGGAAAGTGAAGTCATAATAAGTATCTTCTCAATTCTATATTTCATGAACACCGCAAAGAAAAATCTTCCAAATGCGAAAGCTCTTATCGAACATTCCAAGGGATACACATTATTTAAAGAATCAAAATCATTTACACTCTTAGAATATAATGTCTGAACAAAAAAAAAAAAATCTTTGCTCATCAAACATGAGCCTAAAAGCTTAAGCAATGGAATTCTACACTCCATTTTCTTTATCCTGATGGCTCATCAGCAGTGGTGTTGTATCTTTCTCTTTAATCTGAAACAACCCCAACAAAAATATTCGATAATTAATTATATTTATGAAAAATAACCGGGCCGAGAGAGAGAGAGAGAGAGAGATTATTACCTGAGGCATGGACGAAACATCTCCTCCTTGTTTCTTTTTGCTTTCGTTGGTGCAGAAATAAGAATATAAACCCATTCCCATAATGGCAATTAGTATACCAAGAATGTTTCTTGCAGTGAAAGGATCATGCAGAAGTGTATAGCCAAATGCAAGAACCAAACATGTTTTGAGATGACCTAGTACTTGATATGTAACTGGTGATGTCTTTCCAATAACTAAGAATGTGCTGAAGTTCACGAAAACGGCTATCACGCACGAAAGTAGAATGAAAGCCTGCAATTTGTTAGGCGCGATTCATCATCAGTTTGGATCTGTGCAGCTCTTTTATGACATGAATTTGACTAGCTAATCATTGACACAAAAAGGTTTTAGTCATGTACGTTGGAGTGTCAAAAGGCCAGACTCGAAAAATGACTGCCAATAAAGTGAGAGCCCAAAAGTGATGTAGAACAGTCGAGTGGATTGAGGAACAATTGGATCGAAAAGGGGAAACAATAAAGTACAAATTTGACATTCGAACTCCGTTTTGGGCTCATAATACCTTTCCGGAACGAGAATGATGAGACGGACTCAACAAACTGCTTTGCTGTGATGTATGATGGATTTTAGCCATCTGAGTTCGTTTAGCACTCGAAAAACTACTTTTTAAATTGGATAAAACTGTGAGTACAGAAAATATTTAACAGGAAATTTCACAGGATTTTGAAATTGTCTCACATGGGGATGGGTCTCATGTGAATAAAAAATTGGCAAAACTCCCCCCATCCACCCCGGCTGTGTGTGGTCTGTAAGTACAAGAATTTCAAATTCATGTACTTGTAGCATCACTCTTGTAAATTTTAGTGCTATTTTTGTTATTTCGATTTTTTTACAATTCTAGTTCGTTTAGAACCCTTATAAATAAAAGGGTTAATTTGTTGTTTTTTATTATCTTAAAATTAATAAAACTTTCTCTGGGGGATTCCAAATTCGTATTCTTAATGTTTTTGCTTAAATTCCTTGTTTTGCGCTATGTCATCACTTTTTAGAAATCTAACTGGCAGATTGGATCAAAAGTAAGACGTTACAATATGGTAGACTGTATCTCACAAGACTCTCCCCTGAATATATCTACCGGTTAGATTTCTAGCAAGTAACACAGCATTTGTGCCTATTTACTGACATATACTAATTTCATTTATTGGCTTGGACAAGACTTCTTCACATATATAACATACCCAAGATTTTCTAACAAAATCAAAAGGGTGAAAATTAAGTTCGGACCACGATTCCTTAAATTTGGGTAGGGCTGGGCTGTGCTCGACCAACCAGACTCGATTGACATGACATAGATATTACTATGAGAGAATAAATATGAAGGTTTTAAATGCACTAAGAAATGGGAATTAGGTGAAAACATACCAATACAACAGTGGAATATCTGTGAGCAAAAACATTCTGTTTGGTTAGGCATTGATCCACGAAAGGGCCCGAAACAAAAAGAATAGCAGCTTGAAATGGGGCTGATTGGTACAGCAGCTGAGTTGATGATACATTTAGCCTCTTTTGTATTGTGTTTGTAAGCTGAAATTCACCAAATTAAGGATAAAAAACTGCCCAAAAACAAAAGGCCTTAACTCGAATTGCATTAGGGTTGTATTATATGCAAGGTATCAAAATGTTGGACCACACCATTTACTAGCGAGCCCCTACATCCAAGCCTTGCCAGGCCTATATGTGGGAACCCGCTCATGCAGGCCTGCGTTTAAAATAAAAATAAACATAAAAATCGACCTATCTTCGGAAAGATAGCTGAAAGAATTGAAGGATACAATTTGGCCAACACAAGTTGTTAAAATGGCAAGAAGTGAGAGCATTGTGCCAACAAAATTGAGCTGAAGATCAGTTATGGATGCAATGCCAACTCCAAGAAGCAAGACGAATAGAGATAATTTAATCTTCTGGCTGCAAATATACATTTTAGAGTAAGATTTAGTAGTCTAATTTTTTATATACATTTTAGAGATTTCCAGTAACTCACCTGAACTGTTTTTTCAAAAATATGGTTTCTAACAGTACAGTGAAGGGTATAATTGCAAGTTTTGTCATCTGAAAAATATACAACATACCAAGAAAAGTGCCAGTTAATTGCAAGTTTTGCTGGATTAGTTATACGAAAAAGGGCCAGTTAATTGAATGAATAAAGGTGAAATTATGTATATTGCACCTGGTAGAAGCCAATCGAGTTAAATCCCAAGCTCAAGTTAAGAAAGCCAATTGAAATACCGTTTAAAATGCCAAAGAGCACGACGGTTTTCATGTCGATTGGCTTGTTCTCGAAGAAGTTTAAGCGCAACGCCACATGAAGAGAGCAGTATGTTACCATCAGATGCCAACTAGTCAGTGTTGTAGCTGCAAAAAAAAATTGGAAAAGAATCATTATCTTTTATTTCTTGATAAATATCCTACTCTTAATTCAATTTTGGTCTTTTATATTTGTGGAGTCATGTTCAATTAGGCATAATCTTTTTATGCATATGACAAAAATTAATATAATATAAATATTGTACTTCACAAAATTGATGAGTTTTTACTGGATCCCTTTTCCAACAGTAGAATTTTACCATTTTTCTCCACAAAAGAATGACAAACAAATTTGTTGCATATTGTCATATTGACACAGATTAATTAGCATTAATTTTCAATTTTCATATGGTCAATTTTTTTTTTGTCTCAAGTTTCTGTTCAATACAAGAACCAAAATATTTTTCTAGCCCGAATGCACTGAATCCAATCTTTACCAATATTGATGTAAATAATTGTTATGCTCTAAATTATAAACATGAACAGAAAAAAATTGCATACCAAATGGAAAACCAAGATTGCTCATCAACGCCTTGTTACAGATGACAATTGATACAGACGACGCCACAGAAAGGAACAATGCGCCGATAACACCCAACTGAACTCCCGGAATCTCTCCCATCTTTCCCAAGAAGTGGAAGAAGAATCAGACAAAATATTGAATATAATGTGAAATTTTCATTCAGGTTTTCTAGCTAGAGAAATCAATCACTTTTAGTAAGCTGTTTAATGTTCATCTATTTCCTTCTAGCAAGTTATCTATATTGCTTTAAACGTGCGCTTTGAAAAACCAATCTTTTCAATAAAAAAAGGATATAGAAAGTAGAACAAAACAATCTCTAGAAACTGATGGCTTGTTAATCCACAAAATCAATAAAAGATTTTACTGGAAATGCTATTAAACAAGTCTTTTATGGTATTTAATTTTATACATGAAATTTAACTTACTTTCATTGTGGAGTATGTATATATTAGCTAACTTGAACTTGCAACTGGCAGTGAGCTCAAAAGAACACACAGAAAGAGACCTTTAAAATTGAATGGTGATTTTTATAACTTTGCTAGCAGTCCCACAGGATCACCTCCAGTCGGGGTGGAGGTGGAGACGTCGGGAATATAGAAAGAGCTTAAAAGGGATGAAAGGATGGTAGTGGTGAAGGAGGAGGAGGAGGAGGGGCCTTCTGAAGTTAAAGAGAGAGCGAGGGAGGCCGTCACTTGTATGAGAATGGGAAATATGGGCTCTTTTATCTGCTATACTAACCAAATGGTTGGTGCAAACGCCGTTAGTTTGGCTTCTGTTGATTCTTTCTTGCGTTTAATCACTTTCTCAAAGTAGTTAACAGTCATAATAAGTAAGGTCAAGCACCTGTTACACTGGGATTTGAACAGACCACTATAGTCGACAAGATCTTAATTTTCTTTTTTCGTATTTAATAAGGCTCGGTGTTACTCAATCTGCATACGAAATATGTGGACGTTGTTTCTCATTTTGTGACAAATTACGCGACAAATTTGTTTTCTTAATTTTAAGTATGCAAAAATTCTGTTATAATTTTCCATTAAATTGTCCAAGATTAATGTTCTTAACTAACGTTTATTATCTAAATAATTAGGAGATGTTATATTTGATTCTTAGGATACAAGAAATGGAAGGTGGAATGAATATTTCTATATATTTGAAAGTGAGAAATCTGCCAATGAAAGCAAAATGTTGACAACCCACAAAATCAATTCGTTTGGTGAGAAAGAACAACTTAAAACTCACTCCACATATTTTACTCAAGAAAATGATATTGAACCCATGTTCTCATCAAACACTAATTATCAATTTTAAACTTTTTGAAACTTCAAAGATAGCAAATTGAAGATTTAGGCGAATGGCACTAAAGAGGGTTGATGATACTTACTAGTTATTATACTTCCTAGTTTGTGCTTAGGTCTCAATAATCGCAAAAATTATCGAACCACATGACACCTAAACTCAAATTCATTTTTTTTTCTTTTGAAAAAATATCAACATTCAAAATCAATTTAGCGTTTTCAAATTCTACCTTAGTTCAAAATTTTACAACCTTTTATCTAACAAGTGGATCGCTTTCTAGGAGTTGGGATTTGTTGTATTATTAGTTCTAGAATTGATATGATTGAATAAGACAATTTAGCCCTTGTTTGAGCCCCATAAAAAAAAAAAAAATTCAAAATTCATTTTCAACCACACAATCTCCAATAAAATAATATTACACGTAAATCGAGATTTTTTTCTTCGTTTTTAATCATACATTTTTCAAAAACCACTATTCAAAAATGCATTTTTTTCTCTCAAAATGGGACTCAAACAAGACATTAATTAACCCAAATAAACCGAAAGCCTTAGAGTATTGTTCAACCTTTGTAGAATAAATTAAGAAAAAATTTAGCCCAAACCCTGCATACAATATGAGACCAATTAATTCGATAATTTGTAACCATGAAATAGCAAGTCACAATGAACTCGTTATATGTCACAAACATCCACAGTGAAAACAGACATGAAGACAAACAATTACAAATAACGCAAACTTGGTTAAAAAGAATTATTGTTAACACATAAAATGTCACAAATAGTCATAATTAACAGAAAATTGATCACACTAAAGTCACTGGTCATGAAACCCTAATTTCAAGTAGGGCTTTGCAATTGCATAAATTACACTAAAGGCCCCCCACCCCCAAGTCATCACCAAACCCTAATTTCTCTCCATTTTTCTCTACATTGCCGACGGGTAAAAACCCTAATTTCTCCCACAACAATAGGTCACAATCACAATAATCGTATTACACATCACAAACAGTCGAAAGTAGACCTAATAAAAAATAATCACAAATAACACAAATTTAATCACAGTGAGTCACTAGTTAATACATAAAAGGTACAAATAGTCATAATTATTAGAAAATTGGTCACACTAAAGTCATTGTTCACAAAATCCTAATTTCAAGGAGAGGGTTACAATTTCATAAATTTCACTAGAGGCCCCCACCTCCAAATCATCAGCAAACTCTAATTTCCCCCTTTCCTCTACATCACCGTCGTGCAAACCTTAATTTTCCCCATTTTCCTCTATGATGGTGGAGGGTGGTCATATGCGCGCAGAGCCACTGCGCACGACGCTACTTTGCATGACGGTGTTGCTTCGTGAAGTGCTGCTGAGGAGTCGGCGTGGCTGCCAACGATAACTGTGGTTGGTACTGCTGATGGGCATTTAGAAATGGATTTAATCATCCAATTTTAATCATTTAAATTCCCAAAGGAAAAAACAACATATACCCAATAAAAAAAATAACATTTCCTACTATACTATTGAATGATATATTTTTAAATATTACTATATAATTAAAGAAAAAACACCAAAAATACTGACTTTGAATTCATCCATTCCAAAATTTGTAACTGACTTGCATCACTCGATGCATTAATTCCATTTCAAGAAATGACTTGCATCACTCAATAATTAATTACAATTGCATAGTATATGCAAATTCAAATTAATTTTTTTATTCAAGTCCAAATTCATTTTTTTTTTATTTATATCACCTTTCCGCATTACTGTTCCATATAAATAAAAGGTGAAAATAATAACAGAGGACACACGATTCATCTTCTGATATAGTCAGGGGCGGACCCACTAAGGGTCCAGCGGGGTCGGCCACCCCCACTGAAAAAAAAAAACCAATTTTTTTTAGCTTATTTTTTATCTCGCCCCCACTCAAAATTAATTTTGGGTCCGCCCCTGGATATAGTAGTCGATCAATCGCATGGCACCTCAATTTTTTATCCATTCTCGTGGCTTCTTTATTTCCTCGAATCATTGCTTTTTGTGTTGAAAGTAGTCGTCTGTTCTTTCTCTGTCATGCCAAATTATTATTTGTTCCCTTCACATAATGGTAAGTTCAATGGATTTTGTGGCCAGGGTTGTGGATGTGAAGCAAACTTAGAAGTTCAAATCAGTAGTGTATTATGGAGAGGGCATCACTGGGGAGGGTACACGCAAGCAAAATTATTAGACAAATGGAAGATAAATATATTTTAGTACTTTGTCTAGTTTCCCTATCATATAAAAGTTTTACATCTTATTCAGGTGTTATAAATTGATTCATTAGCATTTTGTCCATGAATTTTTTAGGGCAAATTCACTACAAAATGCTTCAAAGATGGAGGAATTCTTGTGATTGATGGTTAAGTATACAATAATATTGCCTACTCTGGCCGTGAAACAAACTTGAAGGACTCTGCGACGTTGAACAAGTAGACAGATTTGGACAAGAATGCGTTCAAGATTATTGATGATTTTTTGGATCAATTATTATTGATTTGTAATGTAATTGCCAACCTATTCTCATTGACAGCAGTGTCCATGACTTCTTACTATTGTAGTGTCATTGGCATTCATTTGATATATTGCACCCATTTGGAAGTTAAACACATCCACACACTTTTTAAGTTTGGATAAACAAAAAGTTATAAACTATGATCAAAATATCTACTTGGCGCGCAAAAATTGAATTATTCAGTACAAAATGAGATCCAATTGTATCAGCAGGACAAACAATTGAGGGGTGCATCAGAGAAAAACTTGCAGGTGTTGTAAGGCTTCCTTCCACCAAACCTGTCACCGGAGTTGACGCAAAACTCTCGTTCTTTTTGTATATTCATTCAAAATGATATATAATATATAAGATGTAAAAACAAATGCAAACAGTTGGAACATATATATCTTGATGGATCCTGATGTAGAAGGAAACACGGCCCTCAATAGGTAGTGTATCACTGTGGATTGGAATTTTGATGCTGAATGAAGATTGTTGTGGATATTGAGTTGCTCGAATATGGGGATGCAAAAAGGAGCTGAATTTTTTGTGCGCATATTGGGGATTAATTAACGTTATTAACTGAAATAGATTAATGAGAGAAGTTAGTTTTACTAATTTCCAGTATTTGTTACAGTTTGAAACTCCACATTCATTTGTTTATTACAATTGAGATTTAAGACCATCCCCAACAAGATTATGTATAAATTATAATGCTCCAATGAAAAAAGGAAAAAAAAGAATCTGTAACTGTAATAAAAGAATGGTAGCAAGTTCAATCAGAAACTTGCACAATGTGAAGGTAGACCTGTTTCATGATTGACTGCCACTACTTCTGTTGGATTGCATTCAAGCACATCCTGCCTCAGCTTTGCACCGGCGGCCTTCAATCCTTTCAAAGAAACAGCTTGATTGAAGAGGTTAAGCGATGGCAATTTTGAAGCCGGAGGAAATTTTCCATTTGGCAATAAGGTTTTGAAGTCTTGTTTCAACAAGGGCACCTCGAAATCTGTCTTGTCATGCTTCACAACGTTGTCTTTTGCACTGATGTGAGCCCCGGGTTCCATATGATTGGTCGAAAAACTTTGTTGATTTGGAAAGTTTGGATAGAGGCTAACATAGCCTCTGAGGTACATCATATCTATGAGAAACTTTTTCCAAGAAGCTTGCCAACCGTTCGTTCTTGATCTCGGGATTTGGACAGGGTTCTGCTTCGCATTTTCGGTGAATCTCATGTTCATGTATACGTAGAATTCTCTCCATTGCTTGGGAAAGAATACTGCACCCCAGCTGCAAGGTAACTGATGAAGATAAGGCGTGTTTGGATGAATGTGCTTGAAGAACTCCGTTGCATTCCATTTAGGCCTTTCTTTCACGACTTCTACCAAACGAGGGGTGTATAGGGAGATCGATGAGAGTTCAGGCAGAGAAATCTGAGGATCATAGTGGTATGCCAAAAGAGCATATTTGATCCAGAGGTAGTAGTAAGGAGATACCTCGATATCATCTTCGAGCAAGAGCCCAAAGTCATCATCTGACGTGGGGTACCAGCTTTCACTGACAGCTCGAATGAGTCCTCCTTGTATGATTCTTCTACGAAGAATTTTAGGTCCATGGGGCCAATTGAAGGAATTCACGAGCTTTAAAGTCACCTCATCGACTTTGCTATCCATGTTGAAGGAGATGGGAATCTCATCTCCAACATAGTACGCATTTTTTAGAGAGTTCAATAGCCTTGTAAGAGAATGAGCACGGTTTTGAGTTATTATATTTACAGAAATTCGCATCCTGTTCCAATCTGCATATATCAAAAGGATGCATAGGTCATAAACATGGATATATAGAACTAAAAATAGAGGAACAAAATGAGATTTTAATGGAAAAATTTCCGTACTTGGCAACGCTGTGGACCTTATATCAGCCATCCAGAGAACTTTAGATACAGATGGTCTTGGTAAAAGAACCAATTTTGAGCCATTAACATTGGATTCCGATGCCATCTTCAAAGCTTTTTTAACATTTGAATCTATATCAGCTACAGTTATCACCACGCTCGGGTTGTGAATTTTGATCAGTCCTTTGATGCTAGCATACACTGCTTGTAAAACAGGCACCTCTGACTTTGAATGCCCTGATAAGGCACCAATTCCCAAATCAAAAATCTTGAATCTTCTTTCATTACATACTGCTTTAGGCCAACTCAAAGTTGCAGCAGCATCTTCACAAGGGCAGAAATTGCCTCCCGAGACGACAATGTAAGCCTTTTTGCCAAAAGTGGACCTGAACTTTTCGAGAAGTGGGGCGAGTGCTTTAACTTCTTCAATGGAGTGAGCATAGAAGAGTGCATCAATCTTCTGAGGATACATAGCTGCCCACTGTGTAACATAACCGGTCGAGAGGGCTTTCCACCATTGGTCATCTCTAACTTGAACAATTCCTTTGAAAATCACTGTGGTTTCAGATACATATGCAAGCCTGTGCTCACTATCACCCCACGTTTCTTTATCCTTTGGATCAACAGGTAACACGAATGAATCGGCATCTCTGTACTTCTGAAGCTGATAACTGAATTTCGATTATTTTAAAAACCATTACAAAAAAGGGTAAAAGCATATATTAGGTTAATAACTGTCATATTTGGTGAAGATATGGTCAAGTTAGATTATACAACTCATCGTTAAATTTCATGGATAATACTTCAAACTTGGCATCTAAATCTTGCATAGAAAATTTATATACCTCAAGTGCAGGTCTTCTCCGGTCATGAAAGTGAATGGCGTCTCAGTGAAAAGTGTTTTGACGAGCTCTGCAGACAAAAACCAAGAGCTAGAAAGAAAGTCGACCTGAACAACCCTGTCAATTGTGATGTCATAAGCAGGATCAGGCAAATAAAGACCCGCCTCCTTTGATCGAAACTTTCTATAGCTCGGGAAAGTAAAGTCCTTCTGTCGAAAAGGCAAAATCCTCCCGATACTGCCCAGAACAGAGTTCTTGTACTTCTCTGTCCCGGCTACATGCGATAAAATTTGTAACATTTTCATGCCAGGTATCATGTCATCATCGAGGATATACACAAGGTCGGCTTCTGTCTGTAATGCCATTTGGAATCTCCCGTAGTACTTAAAATCATAACTCGAACTAATGAAACTGATTTTTGAGTTATTGTAGCTATCTACAATTCGTTTCAAGGATTGCTCGCTCGGACTCCCAAATGAAAGTACCCAAACATGATGAAACGGAAGGGTCTGGTGAAGCAAAGAATCTAGTTGAGCGCATAACGTTTTGCGCTTAAAATGGTTTAAAATAACGGTAATTTTTGGGATATTATGTCCACGCAAATCCCACTTAGACTTCATTGCCATTAGCTCAGCTAGCGTCTCAGTCCCAACAGTCTTGCTTTGGAAATCTAACACTTCTTGGTAAAGATCCCTCTTCAATTTGATCATCACTGCATCATTCGACTTCTTTTGCACAAAATCAATCCTTTCATGCTCGCAAACTTGAGATGGACTAATTGGTTGGACTTCAGCTCTAATAAGGGAATTGGCTTCTTGGTAATGACTCACAATATGGGGTGTGATCATATAATGTTTCCATTGATGTGCAATGCGCGTTGCCCATGAAAAGTCAGGTTTTGTTCCCAAGTCTATCGAAGGACTCATGAAATACAACAGCAATGTAGCATAAACTGCGAAGGAAAACTGTAAGCAAGTTAAAACCGTTACAAGTCGAGCTGATCCATTCTTTTGTGCCCTCAATTTCGCCTTTCCACCAACGTAATCACTCAGCATTCCTTCCAAATAGTCTCCACTTCTCATGTTGCTACTCCGGAATAAGGCCATCAAACAAATGGACCCAGCTGAAAAATATTACATTAGCTCGAAAAAAACCGAAATCAAATTCAAGAAATGCATTTTCTACACATATACTTACCAATGCCTGCACAACCTGTTTATACACTTTTGGATGTTTGTACAAAGTTATGAAGACTCAAACTCAAATTTTTATGCGGTATATTTGTGTAACCTCTCAAAAATCTTAAGCCAAATTGAAAATATAGATTTAAGTGATGAATGGGAAGAAAAGCTAAATTCAGATGCAGTTGAAAGAGCAATGGATCGTATGCCAAAACCTTAGTATATATAGACATTAGCCACATAAAGAAATGTATATGTCCAAAGTAATAAAATGTTGAAGCATGAGAAATGCATCCAAGTTCACATGGGGTTACTCCCACCCTACCCCACCCCTCACTATGGTAATAAACAAATGAGCAGTAGAAACGAGTTACCTACACTTGTTCACACACAAAATCCTCATTTGTAAGTAATTAAAAAGCGTTTCCCTGCGCTTTTTGCCTTCATTTCTTGAACACTAAATTATCTACGGTGCATTTATTACATTCATAGCATGTTTGGTAAGCATGATCGAGGCTATTTGAACATAATTAGCGGAGAAAGAGAAAATAAAAACTAGTTTATTATTATATAGTATTAAAGAAGTTGATATAAATTCAAAAATAACGCAAAGAAGGAACAATATTTCATTCATTTGTTAAAACATATTAAAATTCATTTTCACTGAAATGTAAAGCTATAAAATATGGCAAAAACAAAAAGGAAAAATCTTTCTAGGAAAATATCATAGTCAGATGTTTTCCTTACAAGAAACTCAAAAGCCCAGAAACCCATTTCTCAAGAATTAAAAAATACTGAAAGTCAAATTGCAATATGCATTACTACTTGGTTTTGCAGAATCCCAGCAGTAACATAAGCAAGAATAAATTAAAATTAATGATACAGAAAACCAGGCTTAATCATCATCTAATATCCTTTTCTTAGGCTTGAAACTAGAAAAGATATATTAATAAATACCATACTATGAATTATGCATCAAAATCTTCGGAAGTATCAGGACCGACTTGTGGGATGGTTTCTTCTTCAGCAAATAAAGCTAAAAGCCATATACCTCAACCTTAGAAGTTGGAACATGCAGCTACTGCGTGGAGTTGTAGAGAAGGAATTTATTAGATTAAACGTTGAGTCTGCAGAAATTTATGGAGGAAAAAATAGATTGGCAGCTGGGTTTGACTTTTGGCCTGTAAATATAGGCGTTGAAGAATGTATATAACAATTGCAGCAAGCTTTATAAATGGCTTTTTGCCAAACTTCGGCAAGTTGAATACAAGAAATCCCCCTTGGACTGAATTTTCTTGCATGAATGAGAATTTAAATTTGTATGGCTTATTTTTGAAGGAATTAAAATGAAAAATACTGGAATTTATAATTTTTCTTATGTTCTTTTTGAAATTGGTAGGATAGCACTGGGAGTTGCAGTCTTCGGAAGAGACTATAAGAAAAGAATTAGGTAATTGAAAATAATTTAAAAAATGCATTGAAGTACAATGTTATAATTTATGTTAATTGTCTTATATATAATTATTTGACAAGATAAAAACAATCAACTGCTACATTGTCTAGGTTGAAAAATGTTTGTTTGAAAGATAAAATTGTACTGAACAAAATTTCGGCAGCTCATTAGAGATTAATCCCCGTTTAGCCCCATTTTATAAAAATTCATTTTTCTTCAAACTTATTTTTAACCACGTATTTTCTTAATAAAATAATTTATACGTAAATCCAAATTTTTTTCTACATTTTAACCATATATTCTCTAAGAAAATCATTATTACAAAACCTATATACCCCGTAAAATGGGGTTCAAACTGTATTTTGTGAATAAAAATTTTCTCGTTGTTGTTTTTGTTTTTGTTGTTGTTGTTGTTATTATTATTATTATTATTTACCATTTAGCAAACTAGTAAACCTAAATGGAATGACTTGACTGAAATGAAAGTAATTTATTTAGAGGAAATTGTAAAATAATGTCTACTTTTATATTTTCATTTACAAAAATATTCAAAATTTCTTCAATGTCCATTTTATTATAATATAGACCAAAATGTCCTCATTAACAATTTTAAATTTCACAGTGAAAACAAATTATTTATATAATTAAAAAATAACTACCTAAAATATACTACTTATTTTTAAAAGTATCACATCAATCATGCATTAAATGCTCACTTCTCCTTATAAGTGGGTAACTAAAATATTTATGAAATTTCGAGAATTACATTTAAAATGTCAAGAACATTATGAAATATAGAGAACTGTCATGTTCAAAACGAAATCTTGTTCTAAACAAATAAAGTGTCAAGTGTCAGGATAAATATGGTCCAAATGTTGATAACAACTTTTAAAATGTCGAGAATGTCATGAAATGTCAAGAATAGCAAGTATTAAACATAACTAATCAATAAAAATAAGATTTAAAAAAATTTAGATTTTACCGATAATTGTAGAAGGCCTAATCAATT
>CAIGRK010068304.1:0-14043 GCA_903798315.1 Fraxinus greggii
AAGATGGTGAAATTAAATAAACAATCAGAAAAAAATAGTGGCTATTTATAACAAGGACATGACTTGTTATGAAAGAAACAATTTTACTAGGAAAGGGAAAGTAGAATTCTTATTTGATGGCTGAACTGTCCGGTAATTTGAACCCACAAATTACCCAGACAAAATCATATTCACTCAATTCTCAGTTCTCAAATGTATTTACTCAGACCTCAGTAAGTTACCCATTATGTTTGTATTCCCTTAAAACAATTCTATCCTTTTATTCCATTAAGTTTCAGAGGAACCTACCCAAAATCTATTGAACCTAATCCACTCCAAAATTAAATTAATCAATCGACTAATTCTCGGATCATTAGTTCAACAAAGTGATTCCAAAATGCATGATACTTTTGATTTATCTTTATATAGTGTTCGTCTAAGAGTGACCTCCCTTAAGGGGAGAAGAACAAGATTGATTGACATGCAGAAATTCACACAAACATACACGTTCAGTTTTTACAAGTAAACATGACCAATAGTCCAAAATCAAACCCAGTGGCAATTGATTATACAAATTTTAACTCACTAAAACAGAAGTTAAAAACAGAAAAAATATAGAGCTTAGAAAGAGAGAGTGACTAAGTTCCTAATAAGCATATTCAAATCAAGTAGAGTATATTGGAATTCCACCTTCACGTTGATTTCTTGATTCCACCTTTAAATTCTTTCACTTTCGCTGCTGCGTTCTTCAAGAATTCAAAACTCTAGAGATTAACATAAATTAAACTTCTATTTATAACAAGGACATGACTTGTTATGAAAGACGATTTTATAAGGAAAAGGAAAGTAAATTTTCATTGGGAATGGAAAAGGGAAAGTTTCCCTATTCTACCAGGAGTCCTTTCCTTGTTCGATCACAAATAAAATTTATTAGAATCTGAAAATATATTAGAAATTGCATAACTTAAATAATAAGTTTTAAATAATATGATATACATTAAAATACCGATAATACTATAAATGATTTTATGGTATATTAAAAGAAGTATTATGATATGAATAGAAAATAATAATAATAATATTTAATCAAATAAATATAGTTTACCCTAAAATATTTTTATAATTATACTGTCAAACTTGACAATATTTTTCAAATAGACAACAACGTTTTTAATAACTATTAATTAACATTGATCTAAAAGATGGGAAATTATTTCCCTCAATAAAAAAATCACAATCTTAAAACAATAAAAGTTCCTTTCTACTTATACACAAGATCTGTTTAATATGGACGGGCCAACGAGACTTAAAAAAAAAAAAGTGATTGTGAGATTGGTCCCTAACGCTTTTTGACAAGCATTTGTCGCAAGAGGTCGTTGTGTTTTCATACTTTATTTCGACGATTTTCAATATAAAAAATCGAACTAGACCGAATTGAAATCGGTTGATTCGATTTCGATATATAGAACCAATGTTGCATTTTTAAGATTCCAATTGACGCTCGATTCGATTCAATTTCCTTTAGAATCGAATTATTTCGTGCCCAATCTAATAAACTTGTTAATAGGATATTTGTTGTATTTTATATACAACTAATAAAATGGAAGTACTCCAAAATTAGAATGAAAGATGTTTATAAACGATTTAAATTATAAACATAAATAAATGAACGGTGGATAGATTCATCGGGTCCTCTAAGACTAGAACATTTTATTTCCTATGGTGAATCCATCCAATTCGATCAAATATTAATGAGCAATCATAATGTGAGCAGATTCGATAGGGGATGCAAAGACAATACTTCAAGATCCATTCAATTCATCTATGCAAAAAGTAACAATATAGTTTGTATAATGGTGAAAAGTGATGGCTTCTAACTTATCATTCACGAGCTTTATTAGGTATGAAGATCTTTGTCAATTTCTCTGAGTTTCATCGCTTTCCATATCTTCAAACACAATTTGTAAGGATTTGCATGTAAACCACTGGGAAGGTTTCGCATGGCGTTCCTATATTTTCAGAAACTTACTTGCCCTCGTTTTGTTCACCTAAACAAGTTGATTAAAATTTGAGGACTTGTTTGATCCCCATTTTTAAAATTACAATTTTCTCTCTCTTTTTTTAATCAAACACCACACACAATTCATAAACTTTACATTCATTTTTAACAACGCATTCTCAATCAATCAATTATTTCAAAATGCATTATANTTTATTAGGTATGAAGATCTTTGTAAATATCTCTTAATTTCAACGCTTTCCACATCTTCAAACACACTTTGTAAGGATTTGCGTTTAAACCACTGGGAAGGTTTCGCATGGCGTTCCTATATTTTCAGAAACTTACTTGCCCTCGTTTTGTTCACCTAAACAAGTTGATTAAAATTTGAGGACTTGTTTGATCCCCATTTTTAAAATTACAATTTTCTCTCTCTTTTTTTAATCAAACACCACACACAATTCATAAACTTTACATTCATTTTTAACAACGCATTCTCAATCAATCAATTATTTCAAAATGCATTATATATACAAAAAAATGAGGCTCGAACATGCCTAAGTCAAAATTGATAATTATTTTTATTTAATGGGACATAAAACTCTTCAACCACATATTTAAACATATTTTCATCAAAATTTACTAATTTTCATTTATACCAAACAATGGCTTCATTTTAAACTACAAAACAAATAAAGTGAAATTACTACCAAAAAAATAAAGGGTTTTGAAATTAGTTAATTTTAACCACGTGGAACCTAAACCAAAAAGGCGCTGAAAATTCAACTGGCTTGTCTTGTGACAATTCTTCAATTTAACCATGTTAATTTATTTGTGGCAAAAGCTATAAGCGCCCAAAAGAATTGGCATTGGTTCCGCCTAAAATTCAACTGGCTTGTCTTGCTAAACTTTTACTTTTAGCTGTACTTGCTTGTAATTCACATTCCTTCATGTGAACTAAATCCAGCAGATTTCTTAACTCTAAATCAACAATATGCACTCAAAATTCTTTATTTATGCATTTACGAAATATTTAATAGAGAGAATTGGATACAAAAAAAAAAAATACGTTAAAATCTTGGTCATTATATAGCCAAGTCATATTTAGTACACATTAATGAATATGCATTTATTCAAGGGTACAAACTTTGAATTGAAAGCTTTAGATACAAAATGGGTTTAGCCGGGACCGGGCCATTAGGCCCAGACCGATAACAAAGTTGGGCTAGTTTAGGCCCAGTATTGTGCCATCCCCATTTCAGCTACCGACCCAATAACGGAACTTTTTAGTTACATCGTTCGGTTATATTTAATTTAACGTAACAAACATTCAACAATAATTCAGGTTTAGTCATGCTCCCAATGCAATAACCATGACTCGTTAAGTGTGTGGATTTAGAGAAAACTAATATGTAACAGCATTTTTATGTTGCTAAGCCTCGTCATTTGTCCCGTCCCATTTAATTCAATGTTCCAAACATGTCACAATAGAATCAAACAACTACACTGGGCAATATCACTTCCACAGCCTGTCAACTAGAATTACGCAGAAAAGTGCTGGAAAAATACCTACTTATTTGAGTACAAGATTTGAGGACAACAAAATTTTCAATTGCAAACTTACATTCATTGCCTTCAAACATCCCCATTAGCCATAAATAGATCTAACTTTTTTTTTTACAATAACATGTTTCTCCATCGCTACTTCCCCTAGCTGGACTGGCACTTATCAAGATTTCTCGGCATCTTTCTTCGTGTTTAGCCCTCGACTCCTCTTGGCTCTAGTTTTTCCGCAAAACCTTGTGTTAAGGCATTTACACTCACAAACAAAATCTCTTGATCTTCACTCAAAGTCGAATATTTATTTTCTTGGACATTTTCATGATATCCGAATATATTCTATCTCGTCCCAACTCTAAACCCGAGGCTCCAGCAGCTACTCGCAGCACGTCTTCGATCAAGGCAACATTTCCCAAATATCAACATGTGCACCACTCTCTGAACCCCTCCCCTCGAGCAAATTTGCTGGTGCTTTGTGCTTATACTCTCTTATGTATGTAGAAATTGTTATAAATGTTATTCAAAAATCAATAAACGGATTTGGAATGAGAAATGGAAGAGGAAGCCAAAGTTTTGATCTATGCGACCGCATAAATCAAAAGGGATGCGGTCGCAAGGTATACTGCAGGGATTTCACGCTCGGCAGAAGTTTCTTCTATGCGACCGCATAGGTTTGTTCTAAGCGGTCGCATAGAACAAAATTATAGCCATTACACAAAATTTTGTTTGAATTCTTTATGGCTTTTGGTGAAAAGTTGCAAGCTTTGCACGGTTTTTTGGCGCCATTTCGTGGGTATTGATGAACATCTATAAATAGATGACATGAGATCAATACAAAACATGGAAAAACATATTGAAATCATATTACATTCCATTACATTCCAAAATGTGAAAAGACCATATTATCTTCATCCATATTCAAATTTCTCCCTTGTGCTATTGAAGTTTTGGATAATCACATGAGTGCTTAAGTATTGAATTCTCTTCAAGGCTTGATCAATCCTACAAACCATTTGCCAGAAAACCCTTTAAGCACCAAATTCAATTCGAGAGGGGGCAAATATCGTTTGAGGACAACGATCTTCGTGTTTGAACCTTTGATTCTTCTATGGAATTATTGATCATTTATATGCTGATTTGGTTCGTGCTTTTTCATCTCAAATTTCTTTATGGAGAATCAATTGAAGACATTGAACATTCAAGTGAAACATAAGATAAGTTTATCTTCTTCTTTTGTTTATTATCATTTCATGAATTAAAGTTTGATTGTGATTTTATTAAATGATTTTGCTGGATTTAATTTGATCTCTTCTCCAATTCCTCTCATAGGAAAAATAATTTTCCCAACAGAAATTCCGGAAGGATTAAACCGTGTTTTGCCTCTCCACCCTTTGGCACACGTGAAACCGGCGCTCAAGACTGGGACGCTCTCGTCACCATCCACAAAGAATACGCACCCTTTAAGCAGCCATTGTCACTTCCGTCTGCAGAGCTATCGATTTGGAAAGGGATGCTATTACACCTGCCTGAGGGTGATTCTTTGTACACGTACGATCTTTCAGTGGGAATTCCGACTCCATATGAACAGTAAATCTCCATGTCCGGAGCGTCTAGCAACCTGAAAACAGAGATACATTTAAAAAAAAACTTTTACTCGGTGCTTAGAGAATCGAGGAGTCGAAAGTGAAGGTAATTGATGAATAACAGAATTACCGAATTTATCATAAACTATGTATATTTATACTCTATCAGCCACGCAGATGAAGAATTCTATTGATGCAATACAAAGAATAACACCACGGGCGAACCACAATGGGATAATTGATAAAGTGCATATCGGTTGAAAGCCAAACACTTGATGGTATTGGTATTGGTATTGGACACAGATAAAACAGAAAATAAATGAATTATACAATATTTATTCTTACTTGGTTTCAAGTGGATTCGACCAGTATTTGTAATGGTTATACTTTGGATCGTCAAGGTTCTCGGCTATCCCATGTGAGAAGTGCGCTTCAGCCCTTTTCATCATCTTCGGAGCAATAACGCGTAGAAGATCTAACAGGCTTTTCATGGTATATGCTTTGTTTTCAGCGATTCTCCGGATGTTTTCCCGGCTCATCTCATCATATTCCGTCCATACACCTCTACATGCCGAATTGGAATTTGAAGAACTATTATCGCTCATAAATTCCTGTTTCTATGTCCATTAGAACAACAAAAAGATTAGGATATTATTTTTTTATGGCGGACTATTTTTTGATGAAATCTTGTAAGGATAAACTATTTTGATGTGAAATGCATGCATATTCTAAAAATCAAAAGTACCCAAGGCTGAAATTTAACTTATTTGAAGATCAGGGAAAGCACTTCTTTTTATAAATTATATAGCTTTGAGATCTTATGGGAAAAATAGTAGTCACTTATTTAAACATAAAACGACATGGGAATAGTTATACCTTGGAAGCAAGAGTCGGGGGTAGAGATGGCGGCAAATCCAATACTATTTTCCCAAATGAGATAATCCTTCCATATTTAGTTGGCTCTTGTACTTGGAAAAGCCTCCGACTGTCACTGTTATTGCCATTGTTGTCAAAATCTTGCTGATACTTTTTCTTTGCTGAATCACATACATGATGGTCTTCCGGAGACCAATCCAAGTTACCCCCATATCGTCTCTCCTCCTTTAGGTATCAAAGAAATGACAGAATCCCACGTTCGAGATACACGCATGACATGATGTAGAGTTTGAAGGCCAAGAATTTCGGAATCTAGAAGACCGGGAGCCATTGCTCTGCAATATCAAATGCAGAAGAAATCATGGGCACGAGCACAATGAAAATAAAATGACAAGATTATACTTAATTGGACGAGGTTTAATTTGAATGCGTAATATGCAAAAAAAACTAACCTGATAAAAGCAACATCTTTGCTCTCGGCCGACAATATGTTACTGACAGATTTCGGAACACCAAGAAACTCCGGACCGATATTCATGATTGATTTTATGTGCTTGTCACACCAGCCTGGGCCGCCACCTCCTCCCATAGGTGGAGGCGCTTCAACCCATTTAAGGAGATGGAGAAAATAGATAACCCCCATGGAATGAGGCACCACCACCACTTTTTTATTCCCATTAGTTACATACAGAAGCTCGATATTACTCTTTAATCTGCTAAGATTTTGGTCCCGGACCTGCACAATCCAAATTGGGAATATAATATAGAAAACTCGACTCAATTGAAGACATTTACACATTACTAGCTAATTCTTTACACAGATTAAACGGAAAAATTCGAGAGCACACGATACTTGACTTGACAGTACAATGAACAGCAGTTTAGTTTCTAAGCATAGGTTCTTGAACAATTACAAGACTAGCATTCCACTTTCATGAGACACTTAAAGTAAGGAAATAAATAGAATATGCAAGAAGTTAAGGCTTGGCTATAGTTGCATTCTATCAATTACTACAAAAGAATCTTGCACCNTTTGGTCCCGGACCTGCACAATCCAAATTGGGAATATAATATAGAAAACTCGACTCAATTGAAGACATTTACACATTACTAGCTAATTCTTTACACAGATTAAACGGAAAAATTCGAGAGCACACGATACTTGACTTGACAGTACAATGAACAGCAGTTTAGTTTCTAAGCATAGGTTCTTGAACAATTACAAGACTAGCATTCCACTTTCATGAGACACTTAAAGTAAGGAAATAAATAGAATATGCAAGAAGTTAAGGCTTGGCTATAGTTGCATTCTATCAATTACTACAAAAGAATCTTGCACCAATCAAGATTATAGTAATGATTGGTAAAATGAATTCTAGCATTAAATAACTAAAATTTGGCCCCACCTGATAATCTGCAGAGGACACATGGTCACATTTAATATTTATACAAAACTGGCTTGAGTCATACTTCATTGGAATTAAGGTTAACAAGATAACATCGATCAAAGGCAAAAAATATATATCCTCTGTTTGCAAAATTTACCTCTGTATTCTGAAAAGACAGCCTCCAATCATATGCAGCCATGTACATGTTCTTGCCATCGTAGCCCATGCGGGCTAAATTTTCGATAAGAATAGCCCAAACAAAATATCCCGGAGCAAAGTAATCAGCTGCAACTAGTCCCTGAACCGCACAAACCCTAATGCCCGGTGGATCGAGCCCCGTCTCAAGTGGAAATCTCTCTCTACATATAAATATACCCCTGTAATAGTTTTCAGCTAAAATCTCAACCTAGCTAATTCCAACTAGGGGTGTCCAAAACTCCCGAATCGAATCGAACCAAACCAAACCCGAACTGAACTGAGCGGTTCTTCATAAGTTAAATACCCGAACGGGTATCCGAATCGAGAACCGATGGGTTTGGGTCGGGTGTCGATTCTAAACCAAGAACCGAATAAGAACCGAAACTAAATAATTTTTTTTATTTTTTATATTGAATTAATTAAATTATTTTATTTTTTTAAACAAATTAGCAAATTAATTAAATAAATCATTTCATAATTTTAATTTTAAAGCCCAATACCCAAATCATTTTAAAGCCCAATACCCAAATCATTATAAATATATATTATATATTTTTTATTAAATTTTATTAGTTGAACAATTTTTAGTTTATTTGTGTTTGTTAATTGTGTTTTTTCAATTATTGTTTCTTACCATGTTACGTCAAGCAATTGATGATTAAATCAAATAGTTGGTAAGTATTATCAATACTTAAAAAATATTTTATTTTTATAACTTTGAATTTATATTTCATTTTCTCTATGCAGGCACTCTGTTTGAAGCCAATGAATTATTGATATGGATCACCAATATTTTAATATTAATATCTACTTTTTGGTATTTGTATGCATTGAATTACTCTTATTGGGCAGCTAGTTATTTATATATTTTTGAATTGGGTTACGTTAATTTGTAAAAGTTACGAATGAAATGTCATTAGTTGTATTTATCACCATGTTTGAGTGCCATTTTTTGAGAAAAGTTGGTTTTGAATAGTGATTGATGGGAAAATGTGTGGTGAAAAAATGGTGAAATTTTTTAGATTTGTGTGTAATATTATTTTATTTGAAAAATGTATGGTTAAAATGAAAAAAGAAAAAAATGAGAAGGAGAAGTAGAATAAAAATGGGGGCCAAACATGGGCTATGTAGTGTTGCAGTAAATGTTAAAAAAATTAATTATGGTACGAAATCGAACCCAACGGTTTCATAATTATATTTGGACCCGACGGTTCCATTTATTAAATACACGAAAGTTTTGGGTCGGTTCGATCCTGACTCGTGGACAGCCCTAATTCCAACAATCAATATAGCTTTGCTATTAAATTTTAACAACTAACAAAACGACTGAATTTATTGAATTCAATAACAGTGAAGTCGAATTACATAAAATAGAGAAAGTAAGACAGAGTTAAGAAAGAGATGAGGAAGAGAGAAGATAGAGAGAGATTTGGGAAGGAAACTCACACCGAACAACTCACGCCTTTTCCCATCTTCTCCATCTCGTTATAACAGAAGAAAGTTGCATTATTCAACTTGCAAAATATAAAACGTCTTCCCGATTATAATTCAAAGTTTTAGCTCAAAATGACACCGTCTCGTTCTAGTTCAAAACGGTGTTGTCCTGGTTTTGAATTGGAATTGGCGGCAGTAACCGACAGTAGCTCTTCTTCCCGGCAGCAACTTGATTCCTTCTTCCCGGTATTCCTCTTGCCTTCCCGGTATTCCTTTGTCTTCCCGATATTCCTCTTGTCTTCCCGGTATGCCACTTCAGTTGGTTCGCCCCCACCCCACCCCAACCCCGGTCACTTTTACTGGTTTACTTCAATAGGGAAAAGTCTCGAGGTTAGGAGGTGAGAGTTACTGTAGAGAGGAAAAAAACAGAGTAAAGAGGGTATATTTGTGAGAGAGAGACAGAAAATCCAAATAAACAACCCCAATAGGGCTGGACAAAACTCCCGAATCGAACCGAACGAATCGAGCGGTTCTTCTTAAATTAAATACCCGAACGGGTACCCAAATCGAGACCCGAAAGGTTCGGTTCGGTTCTCGGTTCCAGTCCCAAAGCTGAAAAACCGAATAAGAATCGAATCTCCCTAATTTTTTCTAAAATAAATCAAATTATTTTATTTTTTTCTAAATAAAATTTTTAACTAATTGTTTTAGCCCAAACTCAAAATATGATTTCCATATTTCTAATTTAAAGTCTCATGTGCAACTTAATCAAATTGATCTAAGTTTTACCCAAGTATTTTATTCTACCCAGTGCTGTTATGGAAAAATCGAATTGAAAGCTTGGTTGTTCCTTTCTTTATTATTGTGAGCTCACTATCTTTCGCTTCTTGTGATTTTAACAACTAAATATATGAAAAACTTAACAAAGAGAAGTGCAAAAGATATCATGGGATTGAACTACGTTATTTTGTTTGAGCTAAAATTGAACATATCATTAGTTAAATTAATGTAGCGTTGTAAATATTTTTAAAATTAATTATTATATGAAGCTCGGGAACCGAATATGGAACCGAACCGAACCCGAACGGGTCCATAATTAAATTTAGATCTGACGGTTCCACTTATTAAATACCCGAAAATTTCGGGTCTCTGAAGAACCGAATGTCCAGTTCTTAACCCCAATCATGGGAAAAATTGCACACAGCCTGAAAAACACAGATACCCAAATCGTCGATGATGACAGAGGCCTGATGGTTTGTGATTTCCAATTGGGAATTTTCAGTGAGACAAATAAGATTTTTGGACCATTTCCTATTATAATATATACATGTGGGAATATATGTGTATGTAATAGCGATGAATTATTTGGGGGTGTGGTGGGGGGCACAGTGTTTAAGGAGAGGAGATGGGAATGGGATGATGACAGGTCGACCGATTCTGCTACTGGCGTATTCAAATCAAATGGAATAACACGTTTGGAGGGAAAATATTTTCATTAGTTGAAAATCTAATACAGCCTCATCAGATTAAATAGACAACGAGTGAAAAAATAGGCGGGAAAAATAATCCAGCTGCCCTAACTAATCTCCAACTGGAAAATGAAAGAAAAAGTAAACTAAACTAACTAACTTTCTAGTTACATCAATTATACAAACTATCTAATTACAGCAAAAGATTATCTCTAATACTCCCCCTCAAGATGTGCGTAAATGTCTTTTGCGCACATCTTGAACAGCAAGTGAGCCAGATTTGAAGGAGGTAACGGCTTGGTGAAAAGATCTGCCAGTTGATGTCTTGAACGCACTGGAAGCAGCTTGATTACTCATGCATTGATCTTGTCACGTATGAAGTGACAATCAACCTCTATATGTTTCGTTCTTTCATGGAAAACGAGATTGGTGGCAATCTGAATGGCAGCCTGGTTATAACAATAAAGTGTGGCTGGAGCTGAGGAGCAAGCTTGAAAATCATTTAACAATTGTTTGATCCATATGATTTCACTTACAGCTGAAGCAAGTGCTCTGTACTCTGCTTCTGCTGAAGATCGAGATATAGTAGGCTGTTTCTTGGATTTCCATGAAACCATCGAGTCCCCAACAAAAATACAGAACCCAATAGTGGATTTTCAAGTATCAACACACGAGCCCCAATCAACATCTGAGAATGCTCTAATGTTAATGGATTTATTTGACTTCATTTGTGAAGGGAAGAAAAGACCTTGTCCCGGATGACCTTTTAAGTACCTTAGCAGATGGTGAACTGCTTGTAGGTGTGTCATCCTTGGTTGAGAAACATATTGACTCGGCTTATGTACAGCAAAAGTTATGTCAGGACGTGACAAAGTTAAGTATAGGAGCTTTCCAATCAATCTCCTATAATGAGAGGCATCAGGAAGTAAATCCCCTTCATGTTTGACTAAGAGTAATTTTTGGATCCATGGGGCTGTTAACTGGCTTGCAATCCAGGTAATTACCATCTTCAAGCAACTGCATTGTATATTGTCTCTGTGATATGACAATTCCTGATGATGATCTGGTAACCTCAATGCTCAAGAAATATTTCAAAACCCCCAGATCCTTGAGTTTGAACTGAGAGTTTAAGAAAGATTTTAAGGAATTTATCACCTCTATATTTGGTTCAGTTATCACAATATCATCTACATAGTCCAATAGAGCCACAAAAGTTTGTCCTGAGCCCTTTGAGAAAAGAGAATAATCTGCCTTTAACTGGGTAAAACCATGCTGTATAAGAGATGGAGTGAATTTAGAATTCCACTGTCTCGAGGCATGCTTTAGGCCATCTATGGATTTATGCAGCCTGCAAACCAATTTCTCCCCCTGTTTGGATGGCCTGAGCAAATCATATCCAAATGGAAGGTCCATATACACCTCAAACAAGTCCCCATTCAAAAAAGCGTTATTCACATCCAGTTGTACTAAATGCCAACCAAAATGAGCTGCAAGAGTAAGCATAAGTTTGACAGTAACTGCCTTGGCCACAGGTGAGAAAGTATCAAAATAGTCGAGCCCTACTTGTTGGGTGTACCCCTTGGCAACAAGACGTGCCTTATGCCTTTCGAGTGAACCATCAGACTTGAACTTATTCTTATAGATCCACCTACACCCTACAGTGTGTTTCCCAGGTGGCAGTTGCACTATAGACCATGTATGGTTATCCTCCATGGCTTTTAGTTCAAGTTTCATGGCTTCACACCATTGACGAAACTTGACAGCTTGATGGAAAAATTGTGGTTCAAAATGTGAGGAAATGGATATGGCAAAGTGTTTGTAAGGAATGGAAAGATTTTTGTATGATATAAAATTGCTAATGTGGTATGGGGAATGAGACAAAGGCTGAATAATATGAGATATCAGATTACAATGGTAATCATGAAGATATTGGGGGGTCTAAAGGATCTTGTGGACTTACGAACTTCAAGATTAGATGTTCTGATAGAGTCTGATTCATTTGGCAATCCAGGACTATGTGTTTCAGTAGAATGATGTGACTCAGTGGAAGGAGAAGAGATGACAGCATCTTGATTAGTTGGTTCCTGATAATGATGAGTAGGTCTATCATGAGAATCAATAGGTGTAGACAGAGTGGGAGATGGCAACACCAAATCAGGAAAAGGATTAAGCAATTGATCAGATTGCACTATGGTATGAAAAGGAAAGGTTTCTTTATGAAAAATAACATCTCTGGAAATGAAAATCTGTTTTGAGGCAACATAAAGTAATTTGAATCCCTTGACTCCTGAGGGATAACCTAAAAACACACATAATCTGGCACGAGGTTGGAATTTATTCCTATGTGCAGTAAGTGTGGAAGCAAAACTCAAGCAACCAAAGACTCGAAGATTTGAGTAATCGGCAGGTTTGCCATATAAAACTTCATAAGGAGTTTTGTGTCTTAAAATGGAAGAAGGAGTTCTGTTGATGAGGTATGCAGCTGTTAAAACACATTCAGACCAGTAATGAATAGGGATTCTAGACTGAAAGAACAAAGCTCGAGCAACATTCAACAAGGGTTGATGTTTCCTTTCTACAACAGAATTTTGCTGTGGCCTCTCAACACAGTTGAACTGATGTATAACTCCCTTTTCAGCAAAGAAATTTTTACAAGCCAACTCATGTGCATTATCAGATCTAAAGCACTTAATTTTGGCATCAAATTGTGTGGCAACCATGTTAAAGAAATGGATTATAGCAGTTTCCGCATCAGATTTTTGATGTGACATATAAATCCAGGTAAATCTGGAACAGTCATCTACCAAAGTCAGGAAATATTTGTGTCCTGTGTGTGATGCTGTATGGTATGGCCCCCATCTATCACAGTGCAACAATTCAAAGGGCTTATCAGACAATTTATTGTGCGATTCAAAAGATAGCCTTCTCTGTTTAGCTATAGGGCAAATGTAACAAGGGAGTTGTCTATTCAATTTTGAAGTATTACAGGATACATGATTCCTTAAAGCATCTAATGTTTTAAAGGACAAATGTCCAAGTCTGTTATTCCATAAATGAGCAGATACATTGCCAACAAAGTTATTTGAAATGGAATCGAAAATTCTGGTATCAAGTACATATAACCCTTGAATTTTACTACCCCTGCCAATCATCTTCATGGTGGTATTCTCCTGAATTTGAAACTGATCCTGAGAGAAGTGTATTGAATTGTATATCACTAAATAAAATTAAGAAAGAGATGTTATCCAATTCAGTCTCGATACATTATTGTTCATTATCGAGCTTTATCTCGACCATATACTTTACCAATTTAAAACAATTTTCTTGCTACGTTATTTGCTATATTTAGTAGGGCTGTAAGCAAAAACCGTCAAACCGAACCGAAACCGCATTTTAGAAACCGTCGGTGGTTCTACGTGGACCCGTCAATGAAATGGTTTTGAACCAAACCAAACCGGTCAAAAACAGATAGGTTTAGGTTTGGGAATTTTAATTACGGTTTAAAACCAAACCGGACCGGCGAAAAAATATATAAAATAAAAAAAAAATAAATAATT